>JANHFX010011138.1:12319-22350 GCA_027560015.1 Chloroceryle amazona | reverse complement strand
GGGCTGTTCAGCCTGGAGAAGAGGAGACTCAGGGGAGACCTCATCACTCTCTACAGCTACCTGAAAGGTAGTTGTAGTCAGGTGGGGGCTGGACTCTTCTCCCAGGCAACTGACGACAGAATGAGAGGGCATGGCCTGAAGCTGCACCAGGGGAGGTTTAGGTTGGATATCAGGAAGCACTTCCTTACGGAAAGGGTCATTGGACACTGGAATGGCCTGCGGGGGAGGTGGTGGAGTCACCATCCCTTGTGATGTTTAAGGAAAGATTGGATGAGGCACTTAGTGACATGCTTTAGCTAGGTGGTGTGGTGTCAGGTATTAGGCTGGACTTGATGATCTCAAAGGTCTATTCCTGCCTCTATGATAATTCTGTGTAATTCTGTGTAAAGAAAATCACAGTCAGCTGCATTTGCTGTGCAGCTAGAGTGCATTGGCACTTGCTCGTGTCCCAGTGGAGGAATGGGTGGATAGTTCAGTCTGAGGTAAAGGTTTCTTCCAGCTGCTTGCCTTAATCTGGGGTTGAGAAACTTAAGTCCATTTTAACTAATAAAAACCCTAGTTCCTCTGGTGCCTAGAGAGGGTGTAAATCAGCAAAAATTGATGTGTGTTTGTGTGCGTGCAAGAAAAATACACCATCTTTTGAATTTCTTGTTAGACCTTTCTGTGAAATATTATGATGTCAGGATGTAAACTGAGCAAAAAAGGGCTGAGTGATGCAGTTGACTTTGCATCTCTAACCATTACTATTTCCTGAGCCAGTGGTAAAATTAGAAAAGGAGAGGACACCAGATTTAATATACCTGTGGTTTTTTGTTATGCGGACGCATGCAGTTGAGGTGCCTCAGCAGCTAACATGTGTTTTTCAACACTAGAAATGTGAAAATAAATAGGAATGCAAGTATGTAAAGATTGTGAGTAGTGGTTTTGGCCTGTCCACGCAGCTGATAGTGAGTGCCTTGCATTTGGGTCATTTTTGCAGATTTGTGTCTTAAGAGGGGACCTCCTGTCCCTTGTGGGTGAGTGTTTTTTTGAGATCCCTGTGACTAGCCATCCTTTCTTCCCCAAAATCATGCAAAACTGAATTGATGCTTCTGACATCTTGAAAATTTTAAATATGTTGGAAAATCACTGTATGTTACTAGAGGTGAACACAGATGCATTTGTGTGTGTGCCCAACAGAAGGGTGCCTGGTCCCCTTTACTCCTCCACTGGTGTTATTCGTGGGACCTGGGGCTTTGTCTTCCCACAGAGGAGCCCAGATGGAGTGTCCAATCCTCTGACCCTGTAAAGTGGATTCCTGCCTTGTGGTGTGCTTCTGCTCCTCTTTGCTGGGTCTAGTATGGGATGATGGCTCCTGTGATGGTAGGTTGTTGTTTGGACAAGGTGACAGTGACAGCTATAGAGTTGGGAGTCACAGGACCCCTGTCACCTGCTCGGCCAGGAGATCTTCATTGCCTTGAAAGATTTCTGCTTTCTCAGATATTTTAGGACTGTTGACCAATGAAGACCTCAAAATTTTAGCTGGATGCACTTCTCTGCCTTTTGCCTCAGGAAGTTTTTCAAGGGCTGTCAGATTACGTCTAAGAAACTAGAACTGCTGTTCCATACATGTGAGATGCACACTATGCAATGAAGTTAGTTACCAGATGTCTGTTTTGATTCTTATTTCTCCGAAACAATTCAGTAGCATTTTTAAAAGTATTTTCAGAAAGTCCTAAAAGTCCAGGCTTTCAAGTATCCTCTGCTGCCCTGAGAGAAATTATGCTGGGTGTGTTTCTGAATGTTATTGAGTAAATAAACTCTCTAGTCATTTTTAGAAAGTCACTTGATTTTCATTTGGTTTGATTTTTAGTTGTTATTCCAGCCATGTGATGTAAAAAAACTCTTCTCAGGCTTGATTTTTAAATCTTTAGTTTACTCCTGTCTGTGGACAAGTGTAACAATGTGGACATGCTGTGGGGAGGTGCTGGGCTCCTAGAGGAGCCACTTCTGACAGGCGAACACCAGTCTTTCCAGGTGGTGGGAAGCATGATATGGCTTGAACAAGGCCTGAAGTACCCATCTGCCAGGCAGGACATGCAGAA
Source organism: Chloroceryle amazona (assembly GCA_027560015.1). Taxonomy (NCBI): domain Eukaryota; kingdom Metazoa; phylum Chordata; class Aves; order Coraciiformes; family Cerylidae; genus Chloroceryle; species Chloroceryle amazona. Next base: position 20,266 of record JANHFX010011138.1, on the reverse strand, counting down.
GATGAGAGGTTTGTTCCTGTTTTTTATAACATAGTGATATATTTCCCTTTCTTTCCCATTTAGTGTCTACTGTTTTAAGGTGTTACAAATCTCAGTTTTTTCCTCTATCTGTCTTTATTGCTCACAGTCCTTCAGCAGCAAAACTGGTTTCCTCAGCTTGTGTGTGCTGGTGAAGGGGTTTAGTGCCAGACTGCAGGCTCTGGACTGGAGGCAAGGCTCACAGGGACCTTTTCTTCTGACATTGGTGCAGGAGCTACAAAACTTCAGGGCAGAGTGATTGTCTGCTGAGCAATGCCCTCAGAGCCTGGAGCAGGTGTCTCTGTACATGGCTCTGCCTGCTGCGAAAACCCAGTAAGAACAGCACGGTGTACCCAGTTTGACTGAGAATAAAATACAAGTGCATTTAAAAAAAAAACCAAAACAAAACAACAAGCATTCTTTCATGGTGTTGAGCAGATGAGTGTAGTAACACAGGGGTGAGCAAAGGCCCTCAACCCTGTCTGGGAAGCTCACATCGCCCATCCTGCCTGCCCACCTTGCCAGCTGCTGCTCACCGCCATCAGCATGGATTTGGACTGTTGCTGTTTGACAGCAACAACAACCAAGAGTTACAAAACAAGCATTTGGATTTTCACTGTAGATAGGTTTTTAAGCAGTGCTGTAAAACTGTTCCTTATGTGTCATGCCTGTGGGCTGGTTCTTACCCTGTAAAACTGTCTGCAGCTGTCAGTATATAATGAGTTTTTGCACTTAGTTGTAAACTTACTTTAAGTCCCAAGACTCGTGAATTGCGTTTTAGTTTGTTTGAAAATGAGGGGAATTACAGGCTAGGGTGATGTGGTGTATAAGGAATACAGTTTAGAATCTAAAACAACTTGAGGCTATATTAATGTAAAAACTTAGTTAAAAACTACTAGCAGTGTGTTGTCTCAGGATTAATTATAACTTTATTTAAAGCGAAGTTCATGTAGAAAGGGAATTATCAAAACCTCAAAAAACAAGGTGTGTGGGGTTTTTTTGGTTATTTTTTTTGGGGGGGGGTGTTTTTGCTTGATTGTTTGTTTGGTTTGTTGTTGTTTTTTTTGGTGGATGTTGCCACAGTACTAGAATTTCACATCACACACAGCTTATAGCTCATATTCCAAGGGTTTGGAGGAGTTTTAGTTGTGGATATGAAGCTACTAAGTTGGGAAAATATTAAAGTAAATGGTAATCATCATGCTGTAAATGTCCCCATTTGGTGGGCTTTGAGTATAGTCCATTGCAGTTTCAGAAGCTGACTTCACAGAATCCCAACATGGTGGTTGTTGGAAGGGACATCTCGAGATCTTATCCAACTCTCCTGCTAAAGCAGGGTCACCCAGAACGTTGCCCAGGATCATGTTCAGGCAGGTTTGGAATCCCTTCAGAGGAGGAAGCTCCACACCCAGTCAGTTGACACTGTATTGAGCTGTTATAGACATTTCTTTTGCTTCATGCAAGAACCAAGATATTATTGGCATATTTTTCTAGATTATGTCAAAGTGCGACCATGCAGTGTTGGGAAATTAAAATGCCTTTAAAAAAATAAAATAAAAGAAAAGATTTAATTAATGCAGTCTTCTCATACATGGACTCTTAAATGTTATGTCATATCCTTTCTTTTCTAACTTAACACGTTTAAAATATGATACATGCATCCATCAGTTTGTATTGTGGTTAGCTGTGCTGTGCCTTCTGTGTAACTTAAATTGAGTGAAAGTTTTTGTAGGCAGCCAGTACCCTCTTGTGGACAGTGTAACAGAAGAGAATTTTTGTCTTTTAAAGGTACAAATCTCAGTCCTTTACAGGTACAGGTGGTGTTCCCAGTCTGATCAACTGCAGAACTGAGGGTGTGTTTTTACAGAATGTAGCTGCTTGAAGGAAATACTCTATTGCTTTGGAAATAGCTTCTGTGATTCCCTGAAGCATTTTAGAATAGTGTATCACCACACTGATAAAGTCACATAAATATTTGCTTACAGCTAGGAGACTATCTTTAAAAATAAAGATGTTCTTGACTAAATAGCTGTGCAATTTATATGTATTCACGGAAATAAAAGGAAGTTTCTTGCAGCATGTCATGGTTTAGGGTCAGGGCGGCCCCTTAGACCTATAACAGATGCTCTCTGTTAATCCCCCTCCCTCCCCAAAGGGGAAGAGAAAGGGAATAAGAGAGAGAGACTTAGTGATTAGAAAAGGAAACTAGAACAGCTTTAATGATGATAATAATAATAAAAAAGTAGAATATGTACAAATATGTACCAAACCAGTATCAAACCCAACCCCCTGATGGTAATTCCATCACTGTCACCACTGGTGCTGTGGAGCAGGAACCGGGAGAGTCCCAGACTGGGCCCCGCAGCAGATGGGAGCTGTGTTCAGGGGCTGGATTCTGCTACCAGATTCAGAAACACACCGATTGGGATTGAAGGCAGAATGGACAGAGTCCTCCTGAGATATTTCAAGGAAGGAATTGAAAGAGGACCTGAGCCAAGCCAAGCAAAGCTGGCAAAGTGGTCCAAGAGGGGAGAAGAGCCTGGGAGCCCCCAGAAAGAGGGTGAGCGAGCAAGCAAGCAAGCAAACAAAACCAAAACTAGCCATCTAACAAAAAAAACTATAGACCCTCCAGATCCCTCAGCTTTATACCGAATATGATGTCTATGGGCTGGAATCCCTCATTGGTCAGTTTGGGGTCACCTGCCCTGTCTGCTCCTCCCTGCAGGTGCTGCCTTTCACCTTCTGCACCCCCCAACGTGGTGCACAAGATCCAGCAGTGGCCTTGGTCTGCACACCAGTCCTTGGTAGTAACTCTAACCATGGGGTGTTACCACTGCCAGCAGCAGACACTGACTGTGAGAACAGGCTGCTGACTTCAGAAAGTGCCATTAGAATTACTGAACTGAAAAGTAAACTCACTGAACATAATTAGTTCTGTTCTCACTCAAGCCAGGACACAGCATTAGTCTTTCCTATTCTGTGTCCTTCTGACCCTACATTTCCATTTCTCTTTCATCCTGCTGCGGGTAGTTGAGGGATTTTCCAGTTTTGCAAGCACTTGGGAGCATGCAAACATATGCCAGTATCAAGAAACTGGTATTTGAAAAGAGGAGTGTAGTGAGGTGTTGTTTATAAGGACCAAAATCAACCACTAAAAATAAAATGAAAGATCCAAATTAAGAAAAAAATCTAAGGCGGCAGCAACTTTAGATTTGCTTGCAGGGCAAGTTGGCTGTGATAATACCAAAGTTGATTTTAGTTTTAAGTCAATTTTGGCCATTTTTTTACTGACCCTTTCTGCTAGAAGGTACAAGGATCACAGATTGGGTTCTGCTAAATAGCTGCTTATACCTCTGGGATGTTTCTCCTCGCTCTGACTACTAAGCATCTTCAGCCTCAGTTCTCCCCCCAGTAGCCAGGAATGTCCAGAATTGTTTCCTCTCCCTTTGCTAGGGTTACAAGGGAGTTGTGTCTGTGACTGCGTATATGCAGTATGTTCTATTTACTCTTATAGAATCAGAAATTTGTCCCTTTTAAGGTCAGGAATTGCCATTTGTATTGCACTTAAATTTGTAAAAGAAAAATATACTAACTGTGCTTCCTCCTTTTGCAGGTCACAAAATCAGCATGTGTCTCTAATAGCTAAAAAGGTAAGTGCGCCATATTTGCATATATGTTGCAACATTCTTTGTTTTCCTGTTTCAGATCGTAACTGGAGGAGAAGAGAAAATCATCTTACTGTATTAAAAAAGTTATTTAAAACTTTATTATCTTGTATATAACTATTATTTAAGTGCCTTGAAAGATATTGGATCAGTATAGTTTGAAAATAGAGAAAATGTTAGGAAATATCTAACTGTAGCAAATCAATGTGCATATTACAAAAGATTATTTACTGTTCTGACTGCAAATTTTTATCCAATCCGTATTAATAAAACAAACATGCAAAGCTGGCACGTAGGACTTGAGAGTTTGATGTGTGTTGGAGCCAAGCTTGATAACTGATTGTGATAGGAAAGGGGGAAATAGGTCCAATTTATAAGTGTCTGCTAATGTCAAACTCCACTGCATGACTGTTCCCACCCCCCCTTTTTTTTTAATTGAATAACTTCAAGATCATGGAGATGTTTTCAACCTCCTTTAAAACTATTTAATTATTTTTTTTCCATTATTTTCCATAGCACCACTGTGTAGCTGCATTTATTATCTTTCAAATGATGACGAAAAAAATGTTACTTACCGGGAGATCTTGGCTGCTCAGTTTTCTTCTCTGAATGGTTACCACTTTTTCTCTGGAAGCACATCTTAAATACATTTCTGAGAGTCAGGGGTATTTGAGGAGTCCTTGAAAAATAGTGTATGTTAAAAAATAGATGTTCAGACCTCAAAATAAGCCAGTAGGAAGGATACAGACAAATAATACAGAACTTCATAATAAATATATGTTCCAAAACAGTGTACTGCAGAATAAATCTGCAAGCGTTAAGTTATTTTTAATGTGGAGCTGGGCTCTAGACTTCCTTGGTCAAGGGAGCAGTAGAAGTAAAATCAATTGCTGACATAGTGTAACAGTAGATGGTGCTGTTGGAGTGGATTAAATCAACCGAGGAGTTGAACTGCAAGCTGAGGTATATGGTCTCACAGCTCTCAGGGCTCCTGTTGTGCAGGCAGTAGCTTTGTGTTTTGAGATTTGCTGTGCAGAGCAAATGCTCAGGCTGTAATTAGCCGATACAAAGATAGCCCTTGCTGCTAATTTATATTCATTTTTGCTGCAGTCAATACACAAAACTTGAAGGTAAACTGCTGATACCCTGTAATGCCATCTTCATGCTTGAAAAATACATTAATTGCATGCATGAGAAAAAAATCACTAGATGTGTTTACAAAATATGGTGTGCAACTAATCTTCAAAGAGTGACCAAATCTGTAAGTAAATGAGAATTGAAAAGATATTTTTGGTGAATAGAGATTTTCATGTAATATATTAAAAAAAAAAGCTAAAAAAAAAAAAGTAGTGAGTTGCTTCTGTGTTCTGTGATCAAACTTCTTTTTTTTCCTCTTTCTCCTTTCCTCAACAGCTTTTCAACTTAAGTGATTTGAACTGGGTATGGTGGGTAAAGATAATAGATTATTCCTGTGAGTTTTGTGAAGAGTGCTGGGTGAAGGAGACATTTGATAAGTTCTGTGTCTAGCAGAAGGGTTGCACCATGGCCTCAAGCCTCCCGGTGCTGGGGAACCTAGGCAGGAAGGAATTATAGATGCCACAGTTACAGGGTCTCCAGGGTGAACTCACAAATACTTAGCCACAAAACCCTAGCTAGCACAAGCCATAAATCCACAGAAACCTAGACTGGTATTGTTCAGGTGATCTAGGTGGTAGAGGGGAGAATTGGGAAGCTCCTGAACTTTTCCCTCAGTCTTGCTGTGTAGTTTCTGGTCTTGCTAGTTCCTTTTGTTTGCCCCTGGGGTTTTGATGGAGGACACCTCAGTTGTTTAATATCTCTGTGTTCCTAATTCAGTGATGCTGCTGAGGTGGAAGTATATTTCAGATGTGTAGGTACACAGCTGAATGCCCCTGGGAAGTGCTTTTTCTTTGGAGAGAGGGCAGTCCGGTTTCTCCTTGATGCTTTGGTGGGTATTGAATCCTTGAAATACAAGCTACTATGGGATTTCCTACTTCCAATGTACACATTAAAACTGAACATTGCATTTTTGTTCTGGTGTATAGCAAATTACCTCCTGGCACTCAAGTTTTAATCTGCTTTCTTCTAATCATGTAGACTTTTCAATATATTTATGGATATTGTATATTTAATCTCATACATATTACAGATTTGTTTTTTATTTCCAAAAAATGCTGTTAATGTGCATTATTGTGTGTCAAATGAATGCAGTGGGTCACTGGGTTTCTTTCCAGAGTGAATTGTGTATTGTGTATGTTATTGTGGCCTTTCAGTACTTAAAGGAGCCTGTCAGAAAAATGGGGACGGACTTTTTGTCTGGGCCTGTTCTGGTAAGATAAGGGGTGATGCTTTTAAACAAAAAGAGGGAGATTTATACTAGAGAGAAGGAAGATATTTTTTACACTGAGTGTTGCGAGACCCTGGCCCAGGTTGCCTGGCAAGGTGGTAGATGGCCCATCCCTGGAAGTATTTCAGGTGAGGATGGTGAGGGCTCTGGGCAACCTGTTCTGGTTGCAGATGTCCCTGCTCCCTGCAGGGTGGTTGGACCAGATGACCTTGAAGGGTCCCTTCCAATCCAAACCATTCTGTGATTCTGTGTGATCAAATGCACCCTCAGAAAGTTTGCAGATTACACCAAATTGAGTGGGAGTATTGATCAGCTTGAGGGTAGGAAGGCTCTGAAGAGGTATCTGGACAGGTTGGATCAATGGGCCAAGGCCAGTGGTATGAGGTTTAACAAGGAAAAGTGCTGAGTCCTGCACTTGGTTCACAGCAACCCCAGGCAGCACTACAGGCCTGAGGAAGAGTGGATGGAAAGTTGCCTGGCAGAATAGGACTTGGGGGTGCTGGTGTACAGATGGCTGAACATGAGGCAGAAGTATGACCAGGTACCCAAGAAGGCCAATGGAATCCTGTCCTGTATCAGAAACAGTGTGACCAGCAGGAGTAGGGAAGTGATTGTGCTCCTATACTTGGCACTGGTGAGGCCACAGCTTGAGTAGTATTCAATTTTGGGCACTGCAGTATGATGGCACTGTTTTCCTTCTGGGCTTCTTGATGGTGGTGAACATGCGATAGCATGACTGTGACATTGATGACTTGTTCAACCATGGCAAGCTGTTCTTTTTAATTCGGATAAACTGAGCACAAATGGTACTGTTGGTGGAGTAGTGTCTGTTAACATAGATGCTGAAGTAGAACTTCAGCTCCTCTGAAATGGGGATGTTAGCAGGTCTTAGCACTCAGGCTTCCTACAGAAATAATTATAATCAACAAGTTAATCTCCACAGCTTTCCAGCGTAGACTGGCGATGAAAAACCTAGTACACGGTATCTGGAGAACAAGTGCCAGCAGAGAAAGCAGGAGGTGGAGAGCTAGGGCTTCTTGTTAACAGATCAATCCTATCCCAGCGGTGAGCTTGAAGGGTGTTGGTTTTGATTAGTGAAATATTGCTAATTTAAGATGCCAATGGCAATGCTAGCCTGGGTAGTTTTCAAAATATGATTCATCATCTAAGTCCAGAGTTTACCCTGTTTTGATAGTGTGCTTTCTTCCAAAGGGCCAAGGCCAGGTGAACTGAGAGAGAAGGTCTGAGAGCAGGTGGAGGTGACTTGTCAAAGAATTCTCTTCACTCTGGTAACACACTGCAGAAACCTGTGGAGCATGCACCTGCAAACATCCCCTACTGGAAGATGATTTTTGTCCTGCAAGGTTTAATCTACAGGCAGAATTAAAGGATGGCTGCAACCCCTACTCTGTACTGTTCATACATAGCAGGATGAACATGTGTTTGCTTGGTTGCTCAAACTGGGGAAACAGGATAATATCACATTATCCCATAATGTCATGTGTTACTTTTTTGTTTATAAAAAGGTTGGAAAATGTAGTTAATCGAACAGTTAATGTTGGCATTGGGAAGTCTCTTGGTCAGACCTGGCATACAGTATCACAGGGTGTCAGGGGTTGGAAGGGACCTTGGAGATCTTCGAGTCCAATCCCTCTGCCAGAGCAGGACCATACAATCCAGCACAGGTCACAAAGGAACGCAGCCAGGAGGGTTTTGAAAATCTCCAGAGAAGGAGACTCCACAACCTCTCTGGGGACCCTTACAGTAAAGAAGTTCCTCCTCATGTTAAGGTGGAACCTCCCGTGCTCCAGCTTACATCCTGTCACAGGGCACGAGTGAGAAGAGGCTGTCCCTTTCCTCTTGATGCTCAGCCCTCAGATATTTATAAACATTTATCAA
>JANHFX010011138.1:0-12219 GCA_027560015.1 Chloroceryle amazona | reverse complement strand
TCTGCACTTACCCTTGTTAAACCTCATTAGGTTCTGCTCTGCTCAGCTCTCCAGTCTGTCCGTGTCTTGCTGGATGGATGCACAGCCTTCAGGTGTATCTGCCAATCCTCCCAGTTTTGTGTCCTCAGCAAACTTGCTGAGAAGACACTCTGTCTTGTCATCAGTGTCATTGTTAAAGATGTTGAGCAGGACTGAACCCAGCACTAATCCCTGGGGGACTCCACTAGATACAGCTCTCCGGCTGGACTTGGCACCATTGACCACCACTCTTTGGACTCTATTGTCCAACCAGTTACTAATCCATCTTACTATCACCTCTTTTAACCCATACTTCCTGAGTTTCTCCACAAGGATGTTAGGGGAGACTGTGTCAAAAGCCTTGCTAAGGTCAAGATAGACCACAGCCACTGGTCTCCCTGCAACTATCTATCTATCTATCTATCTATCTATCTATCCATCCATCCAGTTACAATATCATAGAAGGCTGTTAGATTAGTCAAGCATGACTTCCCCTTGGTAAATCCATGCTGACTACTTCTGAGAACCGTCTTCTCTTCCATGTGCCTAGAGATGACCTCTCCATTGTTTTTCCAGGGATGGAGGTGAGGCTGACTGGCCTACAGTTTTCTGGAATCTCCTTCCTGCCCTCTTTGAAGACTGGAGTGACACTGGCTTTCCTCCAGTCCTCTGGCACCTCTCCTGTTTGCCACGATTTTGCAAAGATGATGGAGAGTGGTAGGGCGACAGCATCAGCCAATTCACTCATCACTCTTGGGTGCATCTCATCAGGGCCCATGGACTTATGTAGATTCAGCTTATGTAACTGGTTCTTCACCCAGTCTTCACTGACCACTGTAGAGTCATCCCTCCCCCAGGCTCTCTCCCCTTCACCCAGGGACCGGAGTTCACAGGGGCTGGTCTTAGGAGTAAAGACTGAAGCAAAGAAGGTGTTTAACAACTCTGCCTTCTCTGCATCCTCAGTTATCAGGGCTGCTGCCTCATTCAGCAGTGGCCCCATGCTTTCCCTATTTTTCCTCTTACCACTTACATATTTGAAGAAGCCCTTCTTATTCTCTTTTACTTCATTTGCCAATTTAAGTTGGCAAATACAAGCCCTTGTATGGAGAATGTGTCACTAAACTACCGCTCTTTGAAATTTGCATATTTGTTTATTCCTGCTATTCACAAATATATTTTGTGCATTTCTAGGAAATGTATGAAAAACATTCCTAAGAACATGAGAAACAATTATAACGGATGCTGAAGGCACCTTGGTTTCATACACTAGGATGTATAAACATTTCCTTGCTTATGTCTCTCCTTGCTTCTGAATTATGTATAAGGCAACAAAAGAGTTGCTCTCCTTTTTTAATGACAAAACAAAAATAAATTTCCATTTCCACACCCAGTAGTGAGGATATCTTCAGTATTGTCCTTCTAAGAAAGCTGTCCTTCCTTGCCTCTTTCACTTACCGAAGTGCTAACTGTCACATGTGCCTCTTGAAGTGGGTAGGGATGAGCTGCAGCATTATTTCATTCACCTTTGTTCATCAGACCGTGCATTGGTGCATCCTGCAGTTCAAGGATTGGCCCTTGTCTGGGTGAGAGAGCGGAAGGCAATGAGAGGTAACCCTCCTTTGGGGACTACATCACTGCCTTGTTAAGAGGGAGCAAGAGGGTGCAGTGGGCTGGCAAGCGGGCTGGTGGTCATGCATTGTAGTTGTGTGCATGGCTTCTCTTCTAGATGGGGCTCTTGGCATGGGGAGCCTCTTCATCATGGTCCAACAGCACTGAAGATGGAGGAGAAAGAAACAGTGAGAGTGGAAGGGTAGAGTTTTAATTGCTGTGCGTTCAAAGTACTGGGGTAGGGGGGTTGTAAATGTGAGTTTTCAGGTGAGGTTTGAACCTGCATGGCTAAGTGCAGCTTCAGTGTTTTCCATTTGCATTTATACAGTAAAAGAAATACTTTGAACAGGATCCTCTAGTATCTCCTAGCATTTTATTTCACAGCTTTCAAAGTTTGGAAGGAAAGTACTTAACAAATATGTAACTTCTCATAAGTTGCAGCTTTCTGGCTTTTACTCTTTTCTAATAATAGTTTTCTTTCATCTATGAGGTTATGATTTTTTGCATATGAGTTTTTCTCTGTTAGCATAAAACATTGGGCAGCCACTACACCTTTCAGGGTGTATCTGTTTTTTCCTCAGTGATGAGGGTAAACCAAGATAGCAGTGAAAGTTTACTCTCGCCTGTGAATGCAGAGCTTCAGTGGAGTCCTTTTTGAAGATGTCCTTGCTCAGAAACCACTGACAGTTACGCAGCCTCAATACTGGAGCAGTGACTTTGTGCCTGTAGGACCTGAAAGGTTTCTGGGCATCTGTTGCTAAAATGGATTATGTACAGAGAGTGAACGAGTTTATTATTGCAGTTTTGCTGCATTATGAAACGTAGAAGCATCGAAATAGAAACGTCTGGGTTGGAAGGGACCTCCAGAGGTCATCCAGTCCAACCCCCCTGCTGAGAGCAGGGACAGCCTCAACTAGGGCAGGGTGCTGCCTGAATAAAAGTTTGGAAGGTCAAAGAAGTCAAAGATGCTGTTCCTTCTTCAAAGTGAAACAATAACTGATCCCAGAAGAAATCAAGCACGCCTTGGCAAGAGAGGAAGCGCTTTTCTGTTGTGAGCAGACTGCATTCTGAATCCTTTTTCTGAGAAAATCCATCCATATGTGGGTCATATTTTATATGGAAAGGGTTTTATTTTTTTATTACCTAATTCTGTACTTCTGGTAGTGATACTTGCTATCATGGGAGTATGGAGGCTTAGTTTTCTAATTAATATATGTACAAGTAGGGCTGAGAAGTTCATTCTTTGTTCCATAAAAGTACTGTCTCCTACACATTATATGAACTGTTTGAATGATATTCACTAGGAAAAGTACATGTTATTTGGACTTATTATATTTAACTAATTCTATTCAAAGTATTTTTGACTTTAAGGGAGCGGTTGTTAGAAGTTAGTTATAATGGAAGTCAGTGATGTGTTACTTCTATAAAATGCACAGTCTTCTTGTTCTTGTGATGTATTTGGGACAGAGGGATGACAATGAAAAATACACAGCTCTCAACAGAGCTTCCCACCCAAGGTGCTCTAAAAGAGTCTCCAAGTGTACTTTCCTCCTAGCTTTAGGCATAAAAGTCAAATCCTAGCCTTGGTAGGACAGTTTGAGGGTGAGGTCAGGTAGGATCAGTCTAGATCAGTTCTTCCCTGCATGGGAAGATGGTGTGCACACAGCTTTGTACACAGTGGCAATGTGCATTGTTGAGTTGGAATGTAGTGATGGGATCACACAGGTGGCACAGTCGAGCTTGGTAAGTTCTCCTGAACCCTTTCTGCTCCACACAGGGTGAGTTTTGGTGCCTGCTGCCACAACACCTAGAGAACCAAAGCATGGGAAAGCACTGACTTACTTAGCCTGGGGTCTGTGCTAAGTGTCTTCTGCAAAAGAGCTGATCAGTGAGGAGGGCAATGAAGAAGTAATCTGCTGTTTCAGTCCTGAGTGATGGAGGAAAATACTGAGCACTGCTAACTTTTCTCGTGTATTTTTTATAAGGAAAGGATTGAGAAGAAATGTCATTAATTATATGCCAGGAATATATTTAGTCTAACTCTTAAACACATAACCTTAAAAGGACTCAAACACTTCACAAGAAAATATGAGCAGACAACTTACTGTCATTTGCCTGCATTATTTATTACTCTAGCATTGCTTCTCTAACATGCCTTACAGCTCTTCTGTCAACTGTCCTTTTTTCTGGCTCAATCTCTTAATTGATGCTTTAAAAATTGTTTAGCACGCTTACTACATTACCAAAAAAATAGAAAAAACAAAACAAAACAAACCTTTTGTAAATTCTGACTCTTATAAACTGCAGTAATGCCACAAACAGCCTACAGTAATTTACACAAATATTTATATGACTGGAGTTCCTGTTACCTGTGCTTTCAGCAGACAGGAGCTTGTTTTTCATCTGCTTCAGGCTGGAGGAATACTATGTTCACTACAGGGATGTGGTGCTAAGCCTGGAGTGATAACCAGCTCCTGAGGAGGGTTTTAGCTGTGGCATTGTGAGGCACTGACACAGCATTTCTCTCTTCTGGCTGGACCCGGGTAGCTCACTGATCACCTCTTTGCTAATTCAAATGGGAATTGTCCAAGTCTTTTGTCCTTGGGCACACGGTGATGCTAGAGAAGTAACTGGAGCCATTTTGATATGCTAAGTAAGGTGACCATTATTTACAAGTCCTGTTGATTATAGTCAACTAAATTCCTCTAGCGCAACTGGAGTTGTGCTGATGCCATATAATGCAAAGGTGGCAGTATAGTAAAATGCTTCCTTAGCAGCTCTAGTACTTCGGTAAGAACTTTAATTACTTGTTGGGTTTTAGTTGGTTTTGGTTTTGTTTTTTTTCTAGGAGGAAAAAAGTCTCTTAATACTATGCTTTAAGAATAGTCACCAAGGCTAAAACTAATGAAAAAATTAATCCAGGTCTGAGCCTACCTAGCAAAGCACCGAGACTTGGGCTTAGAGTCAACAGCCATGTAAAAGCTTATCTTAGTAAATACTTAAGCTTTAAGCAGCATCTGTGTACCAGTACGGAGCAAAGGCAGCTGCTGTGCCAGCTGTCTGGCTTGCACTGCAGGCCTGACTCATTTTTGTACCATTCCTCTGAGTTTGGGCAGCAGCAAATGGGAGTTTTCACACTTCTGAGGGTGATAAATCAATAGAAAGAGCTTATCTCTCTTTTTTTCTTTTTCTCCCTTCTAATTTAGACTTGGACCTGATACTTGCATCAGCAATCACTTCCAAAATCTTTCTGGCTTGGCACAGTGGTAATTGCACTTGACTCTGGTCACGTAAGGATTTCCCAGCCACCTGATCATGCTTTTAATATTTACGAAGTTACATGTATGTGGTGGTGGTGTGGACTTTTTAAAATGGATGTTAAGCTACCTGTGGCCTTTAGGAATACCTTGACTGCCAAAAGCCTTTAACACATCTTATTGTCTTGGAAGTATTTTACCGTTTCATACACAATGAAAAAAATAATTCTGAAGAGTCTCTATTCAAAAGGAAAATTAAATTTTCAGCAACAATCCAGGTCCTTTTTCTAAAAATTCACTTCTTTTCAGGGAAAATATGTCCTAAACTGATACTCACAAGCTTAGAAAACGTAATATCTTTTGGAATACATTACTTTTAGAAGCAACTCAACTTTTTTTCAAACGTATTTTAATTGCTTGCTATTTAAATGATATAAATAGGTTTGGTTTTCACTAACAGTAAAATTATTATTTTTCACATTGGTTTTGTTGTCTTTGCTAATCAATTCAAGGGAAAGTGTATTAAAACTTCACACTTGCTTCAGCCGTATGTTTTAAAACCCCAGATGTGGTAAGTACATATAGTTTACATGACATGCTGTGTACACATGTACAATATATGGTATGAGCAGGGGTAGTTTGAAAACGTGTGCGTCCGTTTCCCAAATTCTGTATGGCATACAGCAGCTCACTAACACTATGGAGGTTTTTGAGTTTGATTCTGATTCTAAAATGCCTTGATGGTTCATGCTCGGTTGTCATGAAATATGCATTATCATGTTAAAATAAAATATCAGGGCTTTCATGACAATGCATAGCCATTAGTGTTTGTAGCCTATCAGAAGATTGACATTTCGTAGACACACTTTTTGTACTTTTCTCACATAGTTGGCGTTTGAATATATATGTTGACTGTGGTATCTGAGCTGTGTATCTACACAGAATGAGTGTTACTGCTTCTGTTATTGTCTCCTCTTAACTGCTATAGATAATGGCGCATAATACTGTACATAATATACATAATAGATAATCTGGTTGATGCTAATGTTAGTATGCCGGGAGTTACAGCCTTACTGATAGTACAGAGTTAATTAGGATTGGAATCAGGCTTTCTCTATGGTAATAAGAAGGCTAATATAAGCAGCTTTTATAGAGCAAATAAAAGTGGCCCATTTAGCAAAAGTTCTGCTTGAATTTCTAATCTCTTCAAGGGAAAAAGGCTTATGTGATTTGCGTGATCCTCTCTCCTCATTCTATCCATCTGCTTTAGCAAAGATGATGACGTGGAGTGAGGGAGATGCCCAAGCTGGGCAGCTGCACTGGTGGTGTGGCGTGCTTTGTTGTTAAAAATTGATGAGCTGGGTGTTTCCAAGTCTTACGAGGTCCTGGGGCAGACAGGGTTATGATCCTGCATATCTGATAGCAGCCTGCTTCGATCTGTATCTGTTGCCTTGCAGAGAGCCCAGCTGGTGACAGAAGTCCTCTTGAATGTGTCATGCTTATGTTCAGAGTATGCACTAGGACAACGTCTCAGATTTTCTGAAGTGGCATCATCTTTCCAAAGTCTATTGCTTCCCAGCTGGGAGTGGGCATGCACATCCTATGTGAAAGTAGTTGACTCCAAGCTGTGGTCATTTCTCTTGATTTTTCTCTGAAAAATAACTTCTTTGCTCTTTCCAGATCTCTCAGTTATCCCTTCTTCCTCATGTTTCTGTTGTTCATTGGTTATTTCTGGCATTTGTGGACTTGGCATTGATGCAACTGTTACTGCACCAGCCCCTGGTGACAGGGGGTCTATAGACAGGTGGTACTGCAAGAAAGGTAATAAAATGCATACTTAAAAAGGTTAAATAACACCCTGGCAATTTCTTGTTCAGCATAAGACACTGGCATAGCAACAGAGTCACCGGCAGTGGAAAGGCTGGTAATTCTTTCAGTATTAAGCAGTAAAGGCTGCTGCTCCATTCAGCACAGCGAGGCATATTTTCCTGTGTGGGTGAAATCCAGAGGCTGTTGAAGTTGGAAAGAAAGGGCACACTGATCAACTATCATTTGTATGCTTGAAAGGCTTTTCTGAACCATCTAAATGATGAGTGATTGAGGTGCCCCATTTGTTTTACTCTGCTTAGTAAAGCACACTAATTTATTGCAACTTTTAAGTACTGGTTTATTTGTTCCCCTACTGTTGCACTGGGATAGATGCTGTTATGAGGACTCTGCTAGCCAGCCTGAAGTGAAGTACCCACGGCTGTGGCAGCTATAGTCTGCAGCTGGGACAAAACACCATGGGAAGCTCTGCATCCCCCTGAGGATATCATGAATATTTTCACTTAGATGAGGAATAGCCCACCTAAAGTATGTCAGTGGTCCTCTGATGCTAAAGGGTTTTGCATTGTGGTTGGAGCTGTCTTGTGCTGTGTCAAATGAAGCCCAAGCATCTCAAGTGGTGAGCCTATCAGTTTTAGTGGTGCAGGAGGAAACATGAGTCCCACTGGTGGCCAGTCACAAGTGGTTTCCCCCAGGGCTCAGTATTGGGGCCTGTTCTGTTAAATATCTTTATCAATGATCTGGATGAGGGGATCAAATATACCCTCAGTAAGTTTGCAGATGATACAAAAATGGATGGGAGTGTAGATATGCTTGAGGGTAGGAAGGCTCTTCAGGCAAACTTCTCTGGGTCCTGCTTTTGGGTCACAACAACCCCCTGCAATGCCACAGGCTTGGGGAGGAGTGTCCGGAAAACTGCCCAGCAGAAAAGGACCTGACAGTGCTCATTGGCAGTCACCTGAACTGTCAGCAGTGTGCTCAGGTGGCATGGAAGGCAAACAGTATCCTGGCCTGTATCAGAAATAGTGTGTCCACAGGACTAGGGCAGGAATTATGCCTCTGTACTCAGCACTGGTGAGGCCACATCTCATGTGTTGTGGTCAGTTTTGGGCCCTTCATTACAAGAAGGACATTTTGGTAATGGAGCATGTCCAGAGAAGGACATTGAAGCTGGGGAAAGGTGTACAGCACAAATCTCATGAGGAGTTGATATTGCAGGCAGTGAGACAGCAGGACTGATGGTCTCTGTGGGTCAAGTGGTGCTTGCTTTTCTTTTTTTTCTTTTGAACAGGGGGTTTCCTCCACACAGGGAGACCCAGAGAGACAGCCAAGAGAGGCAGAGTCTGCAACTCTCTGAGGCGTGCTCATGAGAGTGATGCAGCTGGGGGGCATTGCCAGGAAGCTGCAGGAGATTTAAACGTGGTGAAACCAGAACCACCGCCATATCTTAGGCAGTGACGAGGCAGCTACAGCCGGCTTGGCAAAACACCACCAGCAGCACACACATGGGTACTGGGCTGCTGAGTGCAGCAGCCTGGCATGAACATCGTCAGTAGTCAGATAGGTCTGTATGCTAAGAAGGAAGAGAAATCGAATTAAAAACATAAACAGAATAGAATTAAAGAAACCCAAACAAACCAACACCAACTCAGTACTAGTACAGTCCTACAACAATGGTCTGAACAATGGCAGAAGAAGGCTGTGCTCCTGACACCAAACAAGATAGAGGTGGGAACTCAGACAGACCTCCCACAGAAGAACATGATGGTTCAGGTCGCAGGCTGCAAGGAATGCCTCAGCCTCTCCCTGGTAGCAGGGAGCTATGCATGGTGTGAGCAGGTTGATGATCAGCTCAACCGAGCAGTGCAGCTGCCAGGCGAAGTTGAAAGGCTGCAAGATGAAGTCAAAAGGCTTAGGAGCATCAGGGAGGCTGAGGAAGAGATCGACTAGTGGAGCCAAGCTCTGCCTGACCAGAAACTGAAAAGGAAACACTCATTAAAAATTACCAAGGGTCAGGTACCCCCTACATCCTGTACCTGTCAGACTGAAGGCAGAAACCTAAAGGAAAAGAGGGAGTGGAGGCAGGTTCATGGTCAGGGCAGCAAGCAAACTACTGCCTTACACACCTTATCCCACACCACTGGGGCAATGGCAACAAGTTCCTACCCGGTGCGGCAGGCATGTTGCCTCAGATATTCCCCCAACCTCCCAGGTGCCCTTGCAGAACAGGTTTGATGCCCTGCAAGTGCAGCCAGCCACTGAGGAAGAAGAATCACCTGGCTTGGAAGTTTTCCCAAAACTAAGGAAGCCCAAGCCCAGCATCTAAACTACTTCTCCCCAAAAAAGAAGAGTCATTGTTATAGGCGACTCCCTTCCGAAGGGAACTGGAGGCCTGATATGCAGACCTGACCCACTTCTAAGGGAAGTCTGCTGTGTCCCCAGGGTCCGAGCTAAAGATGTGGTAAGGAAGCTTCCTACCCTGGTACAGCCTACAGATTATTATCCATTTTTGACATTCCAGATAGGCAGTGATGACCTTGAAAGAAGAAAACTGAGGGCTGTCGAGAGAGTCTTAAGGGCCTTGGGTCAACTGGTCAAGGGAGTGGGAGCACAGGTGGTGTTCTATTCTATCCCCTCAGTCATGGGGACCAACCCAGAAAGAGTGAGGAGAACCAACCAGATAAATTCATAGCTTCATACCTGGTGCTACCACCAGGACTTTGGGTTTTTTGACCATGGGTCAATTTCCACGAGACCAGGGCCCTGCTGGCAGCAGATGGTGTGCATCTCTCTCAAAGGGGGAGAAGGATTTTATCACAAGAATTGGCTGGGCTCATTGACCGAGCCCAGCTAGATTCAAAGGGGGAAAGGGGAAAAACCATACTCACTGGAAACAAGCCTGGGACATTTGTGGGGCAGGGTACCACCTCCACTGCTGTTTCTGGGGAAGTAGGAGACAGTGAGCCATGTGATGGGGACGATGCAAAAGCTATCAATGAGTTTGGACTCACAGTAGAACATGGGAATTATCAAGTAGATGTAGAGGAGAAGGGGGATAATGATAACCATCAGGCCTTTGTGTCACAAGATGAGGGATGACACACCAGGGTTGGAGGGATGAGGGGCTAGTAAGGAACTTCAGCCCGTTACCCTGTAGCATGCTGGGGACACAGCAGCACAGCCAAAATTTCAGGGTGAGTCAGGGGCTCCTGTGATAGTAACAGCCAAAAGGGAAACATCAGGGAAACACGTCAGGGGAATTAATGGGTGATTCTCTGGAAAGGGGACACGGCCGACTGCCCAGCTGAAGGGCCTCTACACGAATGCATGCAGCACGGGCAGCAAACAGGAAGAGTTGGAAGCTACTGTGCTGCTGGAAGGCTATTGCACAGTGGCCATTACTGAAACCTGGTGGGATGAATCCTATGACTGGAGTGTGGCTATCGAGGGCTACAAGCTATTCAGAAGGGACAAGAGAGGAAGGAGGGGTGGAGGCATTGCCCTCTATGTTAAGGAATGGATTGACTGTGAGGAGATTTCCCTAAAGAATAGCCACAAGCAAGTTGAAAGCCTATGGGTAGGAATTAGATATCAAGGTAACAAGGGAAACCTTGTGGTTGGAGTCTACTATAGGCCTCCTGATCATGGGGAGGCTATTGATGAAGCATTCCTACTCCAGCTACAGGAGGTATTGCACTCACAGGCTCTCGTACTGCTGGGGACCTACTAGTCACCCATGCAGGTCACCCATGCAGGTGAGCTTGTCAAGGACCTCAAGATTGGAGGCAGCCTGGCCATCAGTGACCCTGCACTGGTGGAATTTGCATTACTAAGGGTCACAAATCCATCAAGGAGCATAGTCAGCACCCTGAATTTCAGAAAGGCAAACTTCCAGCTCTTCAAGGAGTTAATTAACAGAACACCCTGGGAAATGGTCCTCAGGGACAAGGGAGCAGAACAAAGCTGGCAGATCTTTTCACAGAATACAAGAGCTCTTGATCCCTCATTCAAGAAAGGGGAGGGACCAGCATGGCTGAGTAATGACCTGCTGGTCAAGCTAAAAGGAATGAGCTACACAGGCAGTGTAAACAGGGATGGGTATCCTGGGAAGAATACAAAGATACTGCCTGATTGTGTAGGCATGAGGTCATGAAGACCAAGGCACAGTTGGAGCTGAACTTGGCCCTGTGTGGTGTGGGAAGATGGACTTTGACAACTCCACGGGAGTTATAAAGCAAAGGGTTTTATTATTGGTGCATCCTTGGTTATATAGAGCAAGCTTCACTGATCACGCACACCAGCAACAGTGCTGATGGGACACTTGCAATACCCACACACCGTTCACATGCCTATATCTACTATGTGATTGGTTGCTATCTAACTCACCCAGTACCCCTTGTTTTCTGTTTTTCTCTACTTTGTTCTGCCTTATCTTCTTGCTTCATTGCTTTTTCTCCACTGTTCTTCCTTCACGCTCTTTCCATGGTTCAATGACAGTTTCTGATGGTTCAAGGACAGTTTCTGATAGCAGTGTCTGTTTTCTTCCAACCAAGATCCTACAGGCATGGACACAAAAAATAACAAGAAGGGCTTCTACAGGTACATCAATGAAAAAAAGGAAGGTGAAAGAAAACATACCCCCCTGAAGAACGAGAATGGGGAGCTACTAGCAACTGATGAAGAGAAGGCTGAGGTTCTCAATGATTTTTTTTTTTCCTCAGTCTTTACTGGCAATCTCTCTCCCAACCCCTCCCAAGTTAAAAAACTACAAGGCAGGAATCAAGGTGCTGAAGTCACTCCCACTGTATGTGAAAATCAGGTTCTTGACCTCCTGAGGAACCTGAACATACATAATTCTATGGGACCTGACGAGATGCATCCCAGAGTTCTGACTGAACTGGCAGATGTAGTCACCAAGCCACTCTCAATAATATTGGAGAAGTCATGGCAATCAGGTGAAGTCCCTAGTGACTGGAAGAAGGGACATGTTACACCTCTATTCAAAAAGGGTAGAAAGGAAAACCCTGGGAACTACCAACCTGTCAGCCTTCCCAGCTGTGCCTGGGAAGATCGGAGCAGATTCTCCTAGAAGGAGAACTCCTGCCTGACAAACCTAATGGCTTTCTATGACAGAGTGAGTGCAGCAGTGGACAAGGGATGACCTGTGGATGTGATCTATCTGCACTTCTGCAAGGCCTTTGACACGGTCTCCACAAAATCCTAGTTGCCAAGTTGGAGAGATACAGATTTGATGGGTGGACTGTTCAGTGGATAAGGAATTGGCTGGATGGCCGCAGCCAGAGGGTAGTGGTCAATGGCTCTAAGTCCAGATGGAGACCAATGACAAGTGGTGTCCCTCAGGGGTCCGTACTGGGGCCTGTCTTGTTTAACATTTTTATCAATGATATAGACAGCGGGATCGAGTGCACCATCAGCAAGTTCACAGATGACACCAAGCTGAGTGGTGCTGTTGATACACCAGAGGGATGGGATGTCATCCAGAGGGACC
>JANHFX010011136.1:0-19716 GCA_027560015.1 Chloroceryle amazona | reverse complement strand
AAGGCGGCCAGGCCAGCAGGAAGGGTGAGCTGCCTGTCGCGATGGCGACGCGATGCTCTGGACGGGGGCACAGGTGACATTGCCCGCTGGAAGCGGCAGCGGTGAGGCTGGCCCTGGCACAGGGCAGGGGGGAGCACATCCTCCCCCAGCAGCACTGCGGAACGCTCTGCACCGAAGAGCAACCACAGAGAGGAGTGATGAGCGGCCCCGCTGGAAGAGCTGCCTCTCAGCTCCAGGTTCGAGGGAAGGGCTCAGGGTTTGAACTTGAGGTCTCTCTCCCTGAGGGAAGCAGAGAAAAGAGGGTGGGTGAGGGTGTAAAAGCCTTTGCCCACAAGTGACCTTGACACTCGAAGAAACTCCTTTAAGCCTGCACTCTCCTGCAGCCAGAGCTCCTTCCTCCTCAACACCTGCATGGATACAGCACATATATGCAGCCCCAGGGCTGGCACAGCTGGAAGAAGAGGTGCCAAGGACAGGCAGACAGCCCTGAGCTCAGCCCACATTCCCAAACAAGACAGTACTGACCGAGATTAAATCAAGCACAGCACATTAGGAGGGCAGGCTCAACCCGCATGAGCTCAGCACAGGGCTAGTCTGCAAGATCTCATCAGCTCCAGAGACTGTTGCCTCAGGGATCTTTGCACCACAGTCTGAGAAGGGAACAGATTTGCCTGCAAACTCCTACACTCAACTGCTTCTCAGGGCACAAGAAAATCTCAAACAGTAAGCTGCACATCATGGCACTTTCCTCACTTAAGCCATTGTCACACTAAAAGAGCAGGTGAGAGACCAGATAAAAGAGTGTCAAGATGGAGGCACCACTGGAAAGGAGGGTGTTTCAAGTCAGGATCACATCAGCCACCCCACATTCAGCTCCAAAGTCTCTGCTGGCAGGTCACAGACCACAAGGCACAACTAATGCCCATTTCCAGCCTCAGCATGTCATCACTTCTCTAAGTGTCCCTGAAACACCCAGGGCAGGCAGACACTTGCCTCTCTTGACCTGTTCCAGCAGTGAAATCATCACAGGGTTTGTACTAGGTGGAAGTGAGACACAGACACGTGGCAGACATCTTGCCTGCTCTAAGTGCAAAAGATTTCCCAGTTTCAGCACAGAGCCCAGCAACAAAGGGCAATAGTCTGATGTGCCTGGGTGAGCCAAATATTTGGGCAATGTGGACTGCAGAGCCTTTTGCTCTGGTTATGGGTGCTCAACACCCCCATCATACCCAAATCCAACCACTCAGGTTCCCCCATGGAGGGAGACCAGGACAGACGGACAACGCAGCATTATCTGGCGAGATGCTGAGGTCAAGTTCCACGTGCACCTGAGGCAGAAATGAAATGCCCTTGAGCTCACCTTGCAGCAAAACATTGCTGGGGATTTTAGGTTTTTGGTATCAATCTCGTTTTGCTACGGGACGATGGATACACACTGCAAGAGAAGAGGGGATCAGGAGATCCCCCAGGCTTAAACTGATCTCCTTGGCTTGTCTGCCTGTGACCGCTGCAGACGTGTGGTCACAGAGATGGGAGAGATGTCCTAAGCGGGAGAGGTGAGGGGTTTGGAGCACAGAGAAGAACCTGAGACTAAAAGCTTCTTCCCCTGTGACTAAGTCATCTGACCTTCCACCAGAGTGAAAAGCTCTGTGCTCTCTCACGGGATGAGAATCCACTGTGCCTGGTCTCTCTGCCCTATTTAGCTTCTGCACAGCTACTGCCTCTTACTACCTAGGTGCGCAGGGCTGGCTGAAATGGGGACATCACAGGCTAGCATACAAATGAAGTCATTTGCTCAGTTTAAACACAATAAGGGACAGAAAGGCATCCCAGTTCTCCTACTGCTCCTCCTCAGGCCTTTTAACTAGTCCCTGTAGCCAGCAAACTCCTGTTCACACTGGCAAGGGCACAACAGAGGGGCTGAGGGAGGTGTTGAAGGATGCATCTCCCCTTCCTTCAAAACACCAAGCTTCAAATGGCCACAGTCATCTGGTGCTTCAGCTCTGCTGAGGCTACCAAGGACATACACCCCTCAGTCTCCACAGAGGTGAATCTCAGCCTGCCTTTCATGGGTGTAAGAGAAGGGTGCCAAGTGCTCTCCAAATTAAGTAACCGATGACAAATCAAATCTAGGCACATAAACACTCCACCACGCTGTCTTGTTATCAGCGCAGCTCAGGATGGGTTTCGTTTGCAGCAGGCAGGCAAGCAGGAAGATATCCTCATCGTGGCAAACGCCAAGACGGGGCAGCCTGAAGCATTCAGGCACTGCCAAGTGCTGTCTCTGTCACCTGGTTTCATTCACCCACTGACCTCTCCTGTCCTGAGCTGGTAACCTGGAAAAGTAGATGTTGGAAGAGGACCACAAAAAACTCCACAGGAATCCCACAGCATGTAGGAGTCATATACTGGGGCAACTTCACAAGCAGCACAAAGTCAAACCCACGTGCAGGACTGTGCAGATCCACCTGAGCTTTTAGGAAGCTAAGGGTACAATGGTATCTTTCCAGAAAACACATTCCAGTTTATTTCCAGGGAAAACTCAAATCCAGCTTTTGCATATGGCAATACCAGGGTTCTTAAGCTCCTGCTGTGCACTTAAGTGCCACTAAATTATTGTTGGTACTTCATGTTCCTGCAATCACTCAGGCACTGACTGGCTTTGGAAGGGCACAAGGCTGCATCTGTGTGGACTTTGTAAGTACAGGCACAGCATTCTCGCCTGGTCAAGGAGCTGGCTTTGCTCCCTTGATGCCAGCAAGCTGAAGTCAGCAGGTCAAGCTGACCTTTGAAAGAGGAAACAAAAAGGAACAGACTCATGTGAGGTAAAAAGCAGAGGGCAGAAAGAGAAAGGCGGTGAGAAAAAAAGAGCTGAAGAAAACAGAGAGGTGACAAAGACTTAAAATAAAATAAGGCTGGGGAAAAAAAAAGTGGGTAAGAAAGGAGCAGAGAAGGAATCAGAACTGTTTAAGTGCAGAAGAGATGATCAGGTGATTTCCTCCAAGCTCCCATATCACAAAAGATATTAGCTTTGAAAGATTTTAAAAGAAAAATCTACAGCACAACCAATAACTCAGAAATTTTTTAAGAGAGTTACCTGATCTGTTTATCAGCCATTTAATTCAAACTTGATCCTGTTAAGAAAAGAATATGCTCCTTCAAATCGTTCCTTAATTTCTTCTTCAGTCAGTTCTCTTCCACTTCAGTTTCTTCCTGGGAAAGGAGAGAAAGACACCAAGGAGACAACGTTGAGACACTTACACTCTTCTGAAATGCAGATTCTACTGGACAGGTCACAGGGTGAGGCCAGTAGAGGAACAACTGACTTAAGGGAGCACCTGGTCTCCTTACAGAGGGGACTGAGCTCCAGAGCGAGCCTTATAAATGTCTGTGTATATAAATATATAAATATATCAGCACATATGGAGGGAAGAGCTGCCAGAGTCACCAGGCTCCAGTAGCACCTGAGGAAGGGCAGCCACCAGGCAGTGCACAAGCTCTGCCCAGCATCCAGGACAGCAGCACCCACCACAGCTCTGTCGTAGTCCGGGGAGTGTTTCACACAGCACCACGTGGACCTCCAAACTTTCTGCAGGTCCACCCAGTCACCTGAAAACCATCATGTGCCATCACAAAACCTGTTCAGCACTCCCCTCCAACACATACATGCTGTTTCTAAAGGACAGTCTTCAGAAACCTGCTCCTCCACTGGTTTCAGCCCTTCCTTTTCCTCCCAGCCCAAACAGACAGCCCATGCTCAGTCTTGTGCCAACACTGTCTTTCCAGCAGTGCCTCTCCCTCCACAAGGTCTTGATGTGACTTTGCCCTTTGGACAACTCCTTTCAGCTCAGCATCTACTGGCACAGCACTGAAGCTCCAGATCTGCAAGAAATGGTTCTCTCTCTGACTCCTAATTGCTACTGTTTAACGAGAGCTGGCAGAAGTTGCCACACAAAGAAATCCAGATGCTAGAGAAAATGTCAGAAGCAGCCACAACTTTCAGCTTTCTGGAGGTGTCCTTGTTTCCTCCTCACCTCCAGCCACTTGCTTTCATCAGGCACCTCAGCAGCACTCAGCCACCCTCCCCCCTCTCCTCTTCCAGCTGCCACCTGGGTGGTGAGCCAGAAGCTGAGGAGATATCTTTGTCCTTTACCTCTGGAATGATATTTGCCCCTTCACTGCAGATTTCCTAAGCCACACAGAACCTCATAACCAACAAGGTGGCTTCCAGGGTGACACTTCTACTCCTGAGATAGAACCTGAGTGCCAGAGGTGTTTCTGAGAATAAAAGGTGCCTGAAAGCGTAAAGAGCCAGTGAAGGTGCAAATAGGTACGAGAAGGAGAGAGGGTGAGGTTGCACAGATCAAGCACTGAGCTGCTCCCATCCCTGTTGCATCAAGTGCCAAGGACAGGGCAGCATGAAGGCATTTGTACAGTCCCACACTTGGATGACACAAGGCTAAGCCTGACATTTCTGGAGTTCCACATTCAGCCAAAGCCATGAGAGACCAGCACATGGAGCTTGCACAGGAAACATTGCACAGGAACCTCACCCACCACACTATAGAATCATAGAACCATTTGGGTTGGAAAAGACCTTTAAGATCAAGTTCATCCATTCCACCAGCACTACCAGAGCACCACTAAACCATGTCCCTCAGCACCACATTTCCACGTGGGGCTTTGAAAGCCCTCCATGGATGGGGACTCCACCACTGCCGGGGGCAGCCTGGGCCAGGCCCTGATGACCCTTTTGGTGAAGACATTTTTCTATTATGCTCTCATATCTCCCATCCTTTCTGCAATCTCTCTTCAGACAGTTTACCTGATCTTGACTATGGCATAGAAGCATACCTTAAAAACCTCCAGATCAGCTAAGCCTGCACCTTCCAAGTGAAAACCGCTCACACCTTTCTCTGTGTGTGCTTTCATATGCAGGTCCACCAGAGTAGTTGGTTTCAGCTTCATCTGATTCTCTAGCAAATTAACCAGAATAAAACCAAATACAGAAACACAGGGAGCCCAGCTGCTGCCAGCCTGTAACCCCAGGATAACCAAGCCCTGAACCATGAAAACTCCCTTGATAACATCTATACCATCAATAAGAGATCTGTGTTTACTGAGGCAGCAGCTCTGAAAAAACCACATGCACCGAGTGGTCCCGACACCCCACGCCAAGCTCTGGAAAACTCCTCCTGCCTTGCTGCCCCGCAGAGGAGCATCCAGGAGGCCAGGCACCCAGCGTGAAGGACAACACAAGAGAGGACAGCAAGCAAGGGTGCTAATACCACAGACAGCTGGCTGAAGAGTGAGAGACTGAGATGGACACACAAATGTACCAAGGGGCTGTTTCTTACCTGCTGGCACGAGTAGGGTGATGGGGGTGGAAGAAGACGCTACCACACTGTGAGGGACTTGGGACAGCTGGGTTGAGCTCTGTCCTCCCTGTTTTTTCTTTTAGCTTCTTCCACCTTCCCAAGTAACTGCAGAGCCCTCCTCAGATGGAAAACCACTGCTGCTTCCCACCAGGGAACCAATGCTGCAGCTACACAGCAAGAAGGGGTAAAAAAACCTTCCTGGGTTTAAAAGCGGGCAACGTTACAGGTTTCCTCAGCAAATGCCAGGACTGGTGTCATCTCCCCTAACAAAAGCTACTCAACTCGCGGGCGAGGGAAGGGGAGCGAACAATGGGATGATTTTACAGCAGGCACCAGCACTTGATAACTGTTTATACAGCACCTGGCACAGCGGAGCCTGAACGGCCCCGGCCAGGGGATTTTAATGCATTAAGGGATTTTAATGCACTGAACTGGAAAGTTTATTTGAGCTCTGTTTGTTTAAACAGAGCTCCAGCGAAGGGCCATTTGCAAAACAAACTCACTGCAAACTCTATCTGAGCGCTTCACTGGCATCTGTAACACTCCCCAAGACCCGTAAAAAATGACAAAGCCTCCAGTGCCCTGGCCAAGAAGTTGCAGGGGAGAGACAGACCTCAGTCCCTCCCTGGGCTGGAAAATAGCTGCTGTGGTCCTGTAGTCTGAGAGGAGGAAAAACACAGGCTGGGAAGACAATGCTGGTAAATTTATAGGATATTTAAAAAACAAATCCAGAACAACATTATACATTTAACCTAGAAATTAGGGAGATAAAGTCAACACCTAAATCTGTCTCCACAGGAACATGGTACTCTTGGGAGCCAAAAAATGCAAACAACAGCAGACAAGCAAAGCTGTTGCAGCCAAGTAGGGGTGTAGCTCCAGGGCTTCCTACAGGAGCAGGGTCAGGAAGCAGGGCTCGAATCTTCCCAGGAAACCTCCCATCAGCACCTGCACTGGGGCAGCACCAAAAAGGTGCAGATGCCTCAGAAAGTCTTAATATGGTTAAACTTCACAGATAGGAGGACAACGGTGCTGCTGGAACTGGGAACCTGCATGGCAAGAGCAGCAGAGTTGCTGGGAGAAAACTGGTAGTGGGGGGCAGGAGAAACAAGACCCACCTCAAAGCCAAAGAGGCTGAGCAGCCCTCAGGAGGGGACTTAAATTGAACATCCTATAATTAAAGAGAGCAAGAGCTGCATGGGCAATGAATTAGGTGGTGTTAATTCCTTCCTAGAGCACTGTTAACACAGCTAGGCATGGATTAATGCCCCATTACTCGCACACTGGGACGTCCCTTCTACATTTATTAAAATCATCACGTAGTTTCAGAGCAACGCGCACGGCACAGCACGGCTCGGGGAATCACCTCCGTGCCAGGCAGAGAAGCGGTGCAAAGGGCGCAAAGCTCACGCTGCCACATGTTGATAGCCCCGGAGCCTCCTCAACCCAGTCTCTCCATTTTGCCAGCTCCCAAAATCCAGCTCCAGACAATGACAGAGCAGCCAGACTGGGGGTACCACAATGCAGACCTAGTTGGCTTTGGATGTAGCCGGTCCTCGCAGCCTCAGCCACTGGCAAAATGGTGCTATCTTGCTCCCCTGCCTTGCCACACACTGCACACACTTGCCCACCTACACTAACCCCGTGGTAAGGTCTTCTCCAGGTTGGCCAGCCTTTGCATACTGCAGACCTGCTGCGTTCCTGAGCAGACTGGGGCTGGACTCTTAACCTGGACTCTTAACCTTCAGTTCTTGCCTCATCACCTGAAGGAAAAGTGCTTACTGGAGAAACACAGCCTAGCCTGGGCATGGAGGGGAGAACAGAGCCTCACCACATGCTGCATGTGTGCTGCCGGCAAGCTTGGATGGAGATACAGGCACCCAACACCTCCACAAGCTGAGATACCACGGGAGAAGGAACAGGTTAAGCTTTACCCACAGCCCTCTGACCATATTCGTTGTACTTACTGCCACCTCTGCCCCAGATGCCACTGCTCTGTCCAATCTGACCATGGGGACCCATAGCTCAGCACCCTCCTCCCTGTCTTGCTCTCCCTCTGCCAGGCTGCCACAGACACCTCTGGCATCCTCTAAGCCAGTCGCAGGCTCCCAGCCCACCAGCTCCCCCATTGCAGCCAGCAGCACCCCCACAGAGGTTGGCTCTTCACTTCTGCTCCCAGCCAACCCTCCCATTTCCAGGCTCTCCCCTCCCCAGCACCCCACTCCGCAGCTGAGCGTAGGTTCTCAGGAGCAGACTGCTGGACACGCGGATTTCTCCGAGCACACACAGGCTGCCGTTCTGACAAAGATCTTCAGCCAACGTCAGCTGGCGCTGCAGCCAAAGGAAGCAATCCCATCCTCTCCCTGCACCCGGACGTGTGTTCCCATCCCCGCTTTTGTGCCAGCACAAACATTTGTGCAGGGTGGTCAGGCAGGGACGAGACAAAATTGGAGGCCAGCACATGCTGGAGCTGTCACTGAAAGCAAACATTCCAACTACAACTTTGACTTCAAAACAAACAGCAGAAGGGGAAGACAGGACTCCCTTCCACATGTATTTCCACATAGCTTGTGGCCAGCAGGTCAAGGGAGGTTCTCCTACCCTTCTACTCTACACTAGTGAGGCCACTTCTGGAGTATTGTGTCCAGTTCTGGGCTTCCCAGGTCAAGAGAGACGGGGAACAAGAGAGACAAGTCCAGCAGAGGCTCTGAAGATGATGAGGGGATTGAAGCATCTCTGTGCTGAGGAAAGGCTGAGATCCCTGGAGCTGTTCAGCTGGAGGAGAGAAGCCTGAGAGGGGATCTGATCAATGCTGATCAGTAGCTAAAGGGGGCCTGGGGTGCAAGAAGACGGGGTCAGACTCTTTCCAGTGGTGCCCAGTGATAGGACAAGGGGCAACAGGCACAAACTGGAACACGGGAGGTTCCACCTGAACAGGAGGAGAAAATTCTTTGCTGTGAGGATGGCAGAGCCTGACCCAGGCTGCCCAGAGAGGTTGTAGAGTCTCCTTCTCTGGAGAGATTCCAAATCCACCTGGACACTGAGATCCTGCCCCCCCTGCTCTGGGTGACCCTGCTGGAACAGGGGGGTAGGATCAGATGATCTCCAGAGGTCCCTCCCAACCCACACCATTCTGTGATTCTGGGATATTTCCATTTGCCTTGAGAGCAGACAAACTCTCAAGTGCCCCAGCCAGAGCAGCCAACATTAAGAAGCAGGGCTCAGAGGAGAGGAGGGAGCGAAGTTGTGCCAGCATCCACCCTGTTGAGAGGACACAGCCATGAGACCACTCACAGTCAGGGAAGGAGGTGGGGGCAGTACGTGGAGAAGACAAACCCTCTGGGATGAGCACACCACTCTCCTTCACAGAGCAAACACTAAGTTTTGCTAATGATTAAAGCAAAGCTGCCATCACAACGATAACATTTAAGGAGTGAAAACTGAACTGCAAATATTGCCTGAGAGAAGCTACTTTCTGAATGTGTGCATGAGGGAGTCGGCATCAGGAAACCTCACCCAGGGAGAAGCCATTACCTTGGCTCTCACCTACTCTGGACATTTCAGGACAGGGAAGATGGAGGGGATCAGAGGCAGTTTCATCTCTGCTACTCACTTGCCTTTAGGCTCTCCAAAGCAGGGACTGACATGGATTTCCTTGCAGCACCAAGCAGAGCATTAGTTGGCCCACACTGGAGGATGCTCCCCGCCCCATCGCAGCCTGTCACCTCTCTGGCAGCGCAGCAGGACCGCGCGGCCCCTTCCTACCTTTCTGCCACCGAACAGAAGCCCTGGGGCTGTGGATGCGAACTCACCTGCGTCGTGGTCAGCGGCCGACTGTCCCCGTGTGACGCTCGGCTTTGAATGCACCAAGCCCAGGGCAGATCCACCCCCTTGCCTCAGGTGAAAAGAGGCCAAAGTCCCAGCGGGGAGGTGCCACGCCACGCACCAGAGCCATTGGCTGCACACACTTCCGTGGGGACAGGCTCGGTGGCACTGCACCCACTCAGCCTGTGAGATGGCGGGGATGCTGAGCCCAGCGCAGAGTGTTCCTTCTGACATCCCCCCACAAAGCCCTCAGCTCCTGCAGCTCCTTCTGTCCTCCTCTGCTTTGTGCAGCATCCCTCCTGCTGGCTGCTCGGGGCCGGGGTCCCCTGGTACCCTCCTGTCTGCAGCCAAAAATGCCAGAGCACGTTTGCAGCGGAAAGGGTTTGCTGGCACCCCTGCAAACAGCAGGCAAACATTGCCCCGCTGCCTGGCCTCCACACTCCTTGCAAACTGGGCCCAGTCTGGGCAGCCTTAGCTTCTCTGTGCTGCGAAGCTGTGTGATAACAAAACACTTCCCTTGGGCCACACAGGCAGTGCAGGATGGTCCTGAGGCTGAGGGCACTATGGAGGTGTTTGGCTGTGCAAACCCAGGTCGTGGCCAGTACAGATTTAGCTGAATGCCCACAGAGGTCCAGAACTTCTGATTCAGGAGCAAAGGCTCCCGAGCTCTCATTCCATCCAGATCTGTCGTTCACTTGCCCTTTACCTTCAGACAGGATTTCTAACCACAACTGGTGATCTGAGGAACACCCTGCTCCCATGACAACATTCCAGCTTAGGAAAAAAACAAGCCAAGAACAAAAATAGTCCAACATCTTAGCAGAGGCACTTGCCTGCCACATCCTTTACCCTTTCAGACCAGTGTAGTTACCCATAACATTATGACAGGAGAGAAGCCACAAACAGGGCCATGGTAGAAGTGTCACAGGGGACAATCCTGCAAGCCCCTGGGACTACAGCCATGTCCTATGTTCTGACACCACAAGCACAGTGTTGCAACTATCCTCTCCCTGAGGACTCATTTGAGATTATGGGAAATTCAAAGGCCTCATTTACCTCCATACGATGGTAGCCAGGATAGAACAGAGACAGCAGAAGCTGGCCATGGAGATGCAGACACATTCACTACTCTCCAGGAAGGGAGAGGGCTCAATACTCAAGAGCTGCTTCTGAGCTGGTCCAACCAACTCTCCCATCTCAGGGACAAAAGTCCCATCGTGTGCTAGAGGCAGCTCTCTCTCCCTCCACCCCTCCCCTCCAAATTTGTCTGCTGGTCTCAGTCACTGAGCAAAAGGCTTACTGAAGATGTGATGCAGACACTTCACTGCACTTAGCAACAGCACCTTTGCCTGGTTGACTTTGGCCGCTGTGGGAAAAGCCAACCCAGTTGCCGACTCCAAAGCAAGGACTGAGTGGAGCAGCAGATAGTAATGACACCTGGAAAGGAAGGGGGAAAAAGAGCAGGGAAGGAGGTGGGGATCCTCCTGCCTCCCCTCCAGGCAGTAAGAGCAGGAAGAACACACCCAGTTCTCCCACGCTCTCCCCTGCAGGCTCTCCATCCTGGCTCTCCACTCCCAGAACAATGCCATGCAACTTTGCCTGCTTTGTTGAGAAAACTTAAGCAGTTAAGTCAAGGCTGTAAGCATCTGCCATTACCTCTGCAAGAGCTCAGGTGTGGAGAAAAGACTCCAAAAGAGCTTCTCCAGGCCAAACAACCAGCAACTTACTGAGATTAGTGCAGAAGCTGTTTCCCTTATTGCTTAAGAGGCCTCTCATGGAGGTCTCTCCTTGCACCAACATGATGTCTCTCCCAGACAAGCCTCCTACCCCTCAGCTCTACTCCAGGGCAGCTCAGGAAACAAGAGTCCATTGCATAGTTCCTAACACCAGATCACACTCCAGCTATGCGAACACATCCCACTCTGGTAGGGAAGAACGGTTGCCCCTTGCTCAATGCCAAGCCATCTGCATTCAAGGCAGATGGGAAGACCTGAGGAGCAGGTCTATGCCAATCTGGAACACCAGGTACGCCCTTCCACTTTGCATGTCTTGGGAACTGCCCTGCGTTGAGAGCCAGAAAGTGGAGACCCACTGTGAAGCTGGGCCTGGGTATCAGCACTGCAGAACATCCAGAGGCCCCAGCACAGTTCTGGAACTGTTCTTTTAGGGGCTGCACAGACCTTCAGCCAAGGACTGTCCCTGTCCTGGAGGTTTTGCAGTTGAACTGCAAGATGGGATGAGTGGCAACAGCTGTTAGAAGGAGAAGTGACTCATTCAGAGCTCACAAGACCATCCAAGCCATTGTGGGTGCCGAGCTGAAGGAACCAGAAGGAAGGTTTCAGCAGGACAAGTGAGCTTGTGGTCACCTCACTGAGAACACATAGCAGAGCCTTAAAACACTCTCATACTGCAGCACCCTCCACAGTAGAGAGGGACAGCAGGTCTAACAGGGCTCACAGCACCCCTGGCAAGACTGAGGACAAAGGAAACCCATGGGAGCTTCTGGTGCTCTTCCCATCTCAACCTGCCTCCTCTCTTGAGTTCTCCAAAAGGCAATTTGGTCTAGTGGGTAAGTCTCAAGAGACCTGTCTCCTCTGCTCTGCACAAATGCCACTCCAAGAGCTGCTTGTCTCGCATTCCTCTGAACACAAGTAACAAGCCTCCAAATTCTAGACAATAACTCATGCTCAAAGGCAAACTCAGTCTTGCTCTCCATGGCTCCCATAGAAACATGGACCAAGAGGTGTAGGAGCCAGAGGGCCCAAAATGCCATCCATGCGTCTCTTCTCACAAAATGCAGCAGATCCAGAGGAAGACCAGGAAGATGATCCAAGGGCTGATATCCCTCTCCTACAAGGACAGTCTGAGTGAGTTGGAGGTGTTCAGCCTGGAGAAGAGAAGGCTCCAGGGAGACCTTCTTGTGGCCTTTCAGTATCTAAAGGGGGCCTACAAGAAAGCTGGGGAGAGATTTTCTACAAGGGCCTGTAGTGATAGGACAAGGGGTGATGGCTTAAAGCCAGAAGAGGGGAGATTTAGTTTAGAAATGAAGAGGTTCTTCACTCTGAGGGTGGAGAGACACTGGCACAGGTTGCCCAGGGAAGCTGTGGATGTTCCATCACTGAAAGAGTTCAGGCCCAGGTTGGATAGGGCTTTGAGCAACCTGGTCTAGTGGGAGGTGTCCCTACCTGTGGCAGAGGTGTTGGAACGAGGTGATCTTTAAGGTCCCTTCCAACTCAAACTACTCTATGATAAAACCTTTGGCGATGCAGTGGTACAAGGTCAGAGCATGGCCATAGCAGAAACTCAGGCCCATCATTTTGCTTAAAAATAGTGATGGGCTCCAGCCTTTGGTCTGCAGAGACCTGCAAGTCCTTGCACCAATTCAAAGGGATTTGCAAGACGCAGCTACGGAACAAGTAGCCCATATGAAAACACAATGAGCTATATAAATAATGTGGAAATTTCTAGAGAAAACCAATTAAATCCAGTTTATAAGGGCCTACATAATTTTGCAGCTGAAGAGCCAACAGTGGAAGCCCAAGCTAACTGACAGACAGTAGAAGAGCCCACACATGGGCACACTGGTGTACCAGCAAGTCTGCAGCTTGGACATCTTTGGACAACACAAGTGGGTGCTTACTGCTAGTGACGGCCTCTTCCAAGTGCCACTGGAGCATCACAGAGTCACACATTGAACTGGTGTGATAACTATTTTTAAACCCACCTTCTCTGGATCAGTTCTCCTACCAGTTTCTAGGAAATTGCAGCTTCAGAGACATGAGCTGGAGAAAGAGGACAGCTTTGCTGAGAAGCTGGAGTCTGGCAGATGGGAGACAAAGCTGGGAAAACAAACAAGAACTTATATCCAGCATTTCCTCATCAATCATCTGTGGTGGTCAAGAAAAGGCAGAGCCAACTGACACTGTCAGACAGACCAACGCTTTGATCTGGAAGGACTTATATTGAGAAACTAAACGGTGCAAATCCCTCACTCGGGTGCTCTGCCAAGAGACCGTCAGAGTAGAAAAAAGGTTTTCTCTTCCCAATTTAAAATAATCACCATGTACAAAGCAGTAATTAAAAACAACCAAGCAAGAAGCCCAAGGGAAAGCGAGGGCTGGATTCTAGCTCACTCGGTAGGAACGAGGCAGAGCGCTGAGCTGGTCCTGCAGCATAAAAGGGATCATTCATTCCCCGCCAGCAACAAAACCAGGGCTCCTGGCTTTCAGCAGACTGCTCTCCAAAAGCAAGGGCCACCAGTGGCCCTGCTGGGAGGAACAGCCATCTTCTCAGGCCAAATTGCAGCAGCACCTCATCAGAGCAACACCCACAGAGCTGTTCCTGTTAGATGCCTTGAAGTGTGATCTCCTGGGACGGTGCGAGCTCGCTGCAGCCAAACCCGAGGCTGCGGAGGGGAAGGACTGACAGCGCAGGACTCAACACTGCCCAGAGCTGTCGGTCCTGCCTCGGGGCTGGCACGGGGCACTCATGACAGACATGATGCACTTTAAGGCCTTCAGGACCCTGATGATAGTTCACAAGTCAGAGAGCTTGGAAGCAGCTGTTTCAAGGACCAACTGTTATGGATGACCACAACCTTCATGTCACAAGATGAGTATGTTTTTTCTCCAAATTCTGTATGCAGCCCTAGAAAAGGCTTTTTCTCCTTGAAAGTGGGTGGGGGAGGAAATACAAGCTCTTCTTCTTTTGAGAACAAAGAAAAACAACCCACAAATCCTAGTTTGTTTTCCCCACATTGTGTTCCTACAGGCAGATGCTGAAAAGACACGTGCCAGAAATAGTCCCAACTCCAGGGCTATAAATTAGGTTCCATCCCTTCCATCCCAGCAGCTAGCAAGCAGCATCACCCAGGGCAGGCCACACAGAAACAGATCCAGGCAAGTCTTGAAAGTCTCCAGAGGAGACTCCACAACGTCTCTGGGCAGCCTGTTCCAGGCTCCATTGCCCTCACTGCAAATAAGTTTTTCCTCATGTTGAGGTGGAACCTCCTGGGTTCCAGTTTGTGGCCACTGCCCCTTGTCCTATCACAGGGCACCACTGAAAAGAGCCTGGCCCCTTCTACTTGACACCCACCCTTCAGATACTCATAAACATTCATAAGATCCCCTGTCAGTCTTCTCCAGGCTAAACAGCCCCAGGTCCCTCAGCCTTTCCTCACCAGAGAGATGTTCCAGTCCCTTAGTCATCCTTGTAGCCTCTGCTGGACTCTCTCTAGTACTTCCCTCTTCCTTTTGACCTGGGGAGCCCAGAACTGGACACAATACTCCAGATGTGGCCTCACTAGGGCATAGCAGAAGGTGAAGAGGGGGAGGAGAACTTCTCTTGCACTTGTTCGTTCTGTAGATCCTTTCCTACAACCAACAGAGTGGAAATATCCAGGGCTGTCTGCTCTAGCAAACTATAACCGAAAGCTTCCTTCCGTTGAGCGCCTGCTGCTAATTCACTTCACAGCTCCACTCATTAACAAAAATACAACGCAATTAGAGAGAACCGCACACGTATGCACCTTGCCCAAATTCCCTCCATCCTGGCTGATCCTGAGTCACCACCAGCGATTAACTGTTGCCATGCAAGGAGGAGGACACGGTTATTAAATTAATCGGGGCTGCTTAACCTGGCTACAAATATACATGAATTCTTTGTGCCTTAGTGAGCTAATAAGGCATGTGCTAATTACATTAATTCAAACAAGCCCAGCGTGCCCTGAGGGCAAAGGGAGAGACTGGTGCAGCAAACCCAGACTCTTTCATAATAGCTGTGGAAGAGCCAAAAGTACTTGCTTTGACATGGCTTTGGGAAGAGGACAGGAGCACTGTGGCCAGCACCCTACAACTCTGGGAGGAGAAGAACAAGAGCACTGTGCCTGGCACCCTATGGCTTTGAGAGGAGGACAGGAGCACTGTGCCTGGCACCCTAGAGCTCACTCAGCACAGCTGCCTGGTTACCATGCAAAAAACATTGGCCATTCCCCTGGCCCTTGGTGCCAGGCTAGCCACGGAATCCCCACTCCAAAGGGTCAGCCAGCTTGTCCCTTCCTACGTCCATGGCCCAGAATACACTGCACGCCTCCGGATGGCACCCAGATGCTGCTTTGGGGTCCCTGCAGGCAGCCCCTTTCCCACAGGGACGAGGGGGCACTGGCAGCCTCCAGACACAGAGTAGTACCAAGGACCACAAGTCACCCAGCATCCTGCCACACACCGCTCCACATGAGGACCCATCTCCTCCACATCCCTGAAGTTGGCCAGGGACAGCACAGCCGGACAGGCAGCACGAGGAAGCTGCAGCGTGAGCTCGACGAGGTCAGGCAATCTCAACCAGCTCCCTAAACCTACCTGGCAGTGGGGACAGGCAGGAGCCTGAGCACCTCCCACAGCAGAACAGGAACAGAGCCTTCAGAAACAGGAAGGGGAAGGGACAGCCTGTGGCAGGGAGAGCAGAAGGATGTCAGGAAAGAGACACAGGATCCCAGCAAGGTTCAGATACGCTCAGAGGAGCCTCCCACCTTTCCAGCCCCAGGGTGACCTGACCCCTCACCTCTGCCCCACCATGGCCTCAGCATCAGCTGCACTCACACCCCAGATGTCTGCTGGGCACTGCCACCAACCCCTGGCATGCAAGGGAGGGAGAGGAAGAGGAGAGGAAGTCGGGCACGTTTCTTTGCATTGCCAAGGACACGTGCTCACTGGGTGCTTTCCAAAGCACACGCTTGTTCCTGTGCCCAAGCAAAGCAAAGGCGTGGGGGGTTCCCCTCTGTTCCCACTTCTTCCCACACCGCGTGCATCTGTGAGAACACGGGGCCATCCCAGGAGGCCCAAAGAGCACCCAGCTTTCCCTGGCAGCAAGGACTGTGCCATGTTAATTGCAGGGTGGTTTAAAGACACTCTGCTGACTTTCCCCTGCAGAGAGTCTACAGGCAGGACCCAGGGCTGCAGCAGGGTAGTACTGCACAGTTTGTCCAGCACAAAGAGGCACTGGTACAGGCTCAGTGCAGCCTTGACAGAGGGCTAGCAAAGAAATTGCAATTATTTTGGGGAAGGAAATGATACTAAGGATCTTTAAGCCCTGAGAAGTGCACCTCTCAAGCCACGTGACTCCCCTTCCCAGCAGAGATGTGGTTCCTCATCTACAAGTCCAGCATAACTTCAGGCTACTGCCAAACAGAGGGAGCTCTTCCTTCCCCAAGTGACTAGAGGGACTCATTTCAGACCAGGCCTATTCCCAGGTCAGTGTATAGCCGTGAACACACAAACACTTGTGCTGGCACAAAAAGAGTGAGGCGGGAGCAAGCAGTGGGGCTGCCCCTCTCAGCAGCAGCCTGAGTGCGGTGGGCACCAGAGAAAGAAAACAATAAACAACCGTAAAATAGAACAAGAATCCCACCAGGGAAGCCTGGGAGAAAAGGATTTCTCGGCCCTAAACAAAATGATTTAAAAGACCTAGAAATGCAGAGCCCTGCAGGGCAATATGTTAACTGCCAGCTGTCACTCAGAGTCCCAAATTGAGGATGGCTGCATGAGCCTGGAACAGCAACCCCCCCACCCTGCCCCTCCAGCAAAGCCCCAGCGCTCCAAGAGCCAGCCCCCAAAGTGGATGTCAAGGCTAAAATATGATATATCTATGGAACAGGACCCTGGGGTCTGAGGGGACGTAAACCCCTCAGTGTCACCCTCTGGAGTCAGGAGCTGGGCTCCACCTAAGGCAAGGTGACAGAAACACCGAGCAGGAGCCACCATGTGAGCAAACACTGGTGCACAGCCTGCGAGCTCCACTGCTCACGAGAGCCACAACTGGATTTCAGGTGCTTTTTGCACAAAAGACCAGACATGGAGCATAGACAGGATTACAAAAGGACATCTCCCAGCCTCCCAAACATTTTGCAACAGCAGGTAGAGATCTTTCCGAGGAAAGAAGCTTATCTCATTACTCCCCACTGCTGAAGACAGAATTTGACTCACGCTCCCAGTACACTAAAAGAAATGCCAGATAAATGTCACGTTAATCAATATTCCTTGTCTCTCAGCCACAAGAACAGTGATGCAGGACACTGCTGCTGCCAGTCCCTTTCCTGCGGGGGTACACAAACGTACCTGCTCCACTCCTGCATCACAAGCAATATTTCTCTCCTCCCACCTCAGCTGTTTGCTTACGCCAAAGCCGTTCAGATCACAGCAAAATGGTTTCTTGTTAAACGCACGTCAGCGGCCCTGCAGGGGTCACGTTGCTCCTAAGGTGGTTAGCAGCTCCTCTGAGGAAACTCGTACGTGCTCTGTGACAAGCAGATGAATTGTCAAGGGGGCTGCAGGCACCACCTGACAGCTCTGGAGTCTGTGGCACAACCCACTCACAAGCTCCCTGCTCACCCAGAGCACTGTGAATCAGCAGGCTGCAGGGCAGGCAAGGAGGAGACAACGTACTTGGGAGGCTACAGGCAAATGAAAGCACACACACTCGGTCCTGCTCACATAAAGAGAGCACAAGGAGATGGGTAAGACAAGAAAGAAAAAAAGAGGGAGAGGGGAAAAAGCGAAGTAAGTCGAGCTTGGAAAGTCATTCTCCGGGGATTAAATGTCTTACCTGGCCACTCTGCACGTGCCAGGCAATAGTGCTGCCTGCCAGGCATAGCCACAGGAATTTACCTGACAGCATCCTCAGTAAAGCGACTGAAGAAAAATCACCCCTGAAGCACACCTCACAGCCCTGCTCTAACCACCAACCAACACCATCTCGCCAAAGAGCACGTGGCAGGAGCAGCAAACAGCGTCAGACCCAAGTTGCTGTTGTGCTGGCGAGAGGTCGCACTGGGAGACCGCCAGCGGTTTGGCAATGCAGGAACCAGACACGCTGCTCTTCTCCAGAGGTCCTTGGACCAGGACTTCGAGGCTCCAATCCACGATTCCTATCAGACCCCACTGTGGCTGGTGATGTAGGAACCTGCCAGGCCTCGAGCAGAGCCCACACAAGAGCTGGTGCTGCCACAGTTGGCGGCAGGACCCCAGGTCCGGTAGCAGGTGGGAAGCCATGTTCTCCTTGTCCTGCAAGAGCAGGAACCTCATCAGGGGAGAGGGAGAGGGGAGGTTGGCCACAGCAGCCAGCTGTGACATAGCTCATCGTGGTCTCTCCCTGTGACCTATCAGCCCTCTCACATCCCATGTCCTTTCAGGCTACCACCAAGTTTCTCAGCTCACGTCTACAGAGAGGTGTGTCCCGACAGCTCATACCCCTTGCCACAGCTGATCTGTTTGCTTCCAGTTCCAGACCATCTCAATTTGCAATGCCACAGTCCAGGTAACTGCGCCAGTGTGAGAGACAACCCGGTGTCAGATCACGCCGCAGCCCTTCTGCACCCTGACCTGTGTGCCAAGCAACGTCTTGAGCTCCACAGCCTCTCCCCCATGAGCTGACCCCACGGTTCTGTGAGCTGGTCACGGCTCACCTCCACCAGCACAGCCCAGCAAGTGAGCACAGCCAATCCTCACAGCAGGGCAAGCGGGAGCTCACTCCACACCAGGGACCCGGCAGAGCTGCAGAGACTGAGTCAGCGGCGGGCAGCTGCCTCCCAAGCACGCAGAGGCAGCTCAGCCTCCCCGGGAGCGAGCTGGCAGGCAGCACAGAACTCAGCACACTCGGGCACGCGCCCACACACAGCTCAGCAGCGCCCTGGCGTTTCTTCCCCCCTTCCCAAAGCCAAATTCAGACCATCTGTTGAAGTATTTCTGCAAATCATCTCTCTTTCAGGAAGGGCCAGGGGCTGAGTTTCATTGTTTATATGGCGTCTGGCATTTCTGTCGCACTTATCACTTCAGTGTCCAAGATTTTTCCTTCCAGCTCTCTGTTAGTTTTGAAGAATCAGAGTGGGGCACCAAAGAACTTTCACTGTTAGCTTCTGCAGAAAAAAAAGGGTCATCAAAAAGACAAGAGTTGCTCAGGTCATGCACACACTTAGCTGCTAACAAAGTAAGCAGGATGGTTCAGGGGAAGGGGATCAGGCCAACACAATGTGGTTTATGTCCTTTAAAAGAACTAGTACCCTTAGAAAACAGCCTTCATAAACAACAGCTGCTCCAAAGGCTGAGATGAACCAACAAGTGCTCCTGTTGCTTCACAGAGAGGAGCTCAGCTTACCCAGGACATGGAAAAGGAAGCTGCTCCCATCCTTGAGAAAGTCAGCACAAAATGAAAAAGGAAAATGAAGCACCCAGGAGGAGAGATCATTTCCTATTATCAGGTTGTGCCTTCTGCCGCCGCTATTGCGTGCAAGCGGCAAAACCCTGAAGTGCTGCTGTCCCTATTTGACTGCAGGGGACAGGGTCAGGGACAGACATTCTACTACTTATCCAAGGTCATGCTCTGAATCCATGGCAGAGGAGAAAGCAGCACCCAAATCCACAGTTAGCCCCTGACACATCCTGTCCCTAAAACATGCTTCCTTCTTTCATCTCTGTTTATAAATCCCCAACTACCACAGAGCAAAGAGCACAGTGCTGAACAG
>JANHFX010011134.1:0-21982 GCA_027560015.1 Chloroceryle amazona | reverse complement strand
ATTGAGACTCTGAAAAAGAGGTGAAAGGGGAAAGGACTCAAGATTACTGGGGCAGTTGGCAGCACTGACCACAGTGGGTATGTTTTCATAGCTTAGGCCAAACTGTTATTAAAAAAAACCCCAACAAACCAGGAGCAAAATGTAAAGTGTGTTGCTTTTCAGAGCAGTGTCTCTGAAGAAATACAAGTTAATAGTTCTCTTTTGGTTGCTAAGAATGTGATCTGCTATTTTTGATTCCGTTATCCTCCTTCTACCTGCACATAGTGGAGTTTTACATCTTCATAGAGATATTAGTGCAGTAGAGCATTGCATAGGTACAGCAATCCTCTGAAGGAAAAAAAGATGACAACCTCTTCTGTAATAGCAGGAAATTAAATCATGGAGAAGTGCTTGTGTTCTTGCTCCTCAGGCTATGTGGTGTAAGGTAAACTAGTGTGAAGGGAGACAGTGAGAAAAAGGTTTTCATGTCCTTTTGTGTAGTGAGAGAAAGTAAACAAATTGAGGGAAAGATTCAGATTTAGCAGATCTGTGTATTTTTTTTTTTTTTTTCTCATGTAATTTCCAGAGTGCATCTGTATGTGTGTTGTTGGAACCGGATCACTAAAACCATAGGTAATCAGTTTCTGTTAATATTTTGGGTCTTGTCTCCAAACTGTTTGCATCCTGTGTTGGTATATGTGCATATCTTTAGAAGAGGTTAAATATGCTCAGTGTTGAATAAGCTGTGTTTGATAAACTTAGACGCTTACAGTTTGA
Organism: Chloroceryle amazona; assembly: GCA_027560015.1. Classification (NCBI taxonomy): domain Eukaryota; kingdom Metazoa; phylum Chordata; class Aves; order Coraciiformes; family Cerylidae; genus Chloroceryle; species Chloroceryle amazona. Next base: position 21,226 of record JANHFX010011134.1, on the reverse strand, counting down.
GTTCCTGTCTCTCTTCAGCAAAACCTCTCTGTGTTTATACTGTCTGTGGGAAGTTTGACGTGGCAATTTTTTGTGCGTGTGTGAATGAGTAAGCTGTGGAGGAAGTTGTTTCCCCTGGATGCTGTCGCAGCTAAAGGTGTTGGCTGTTGCAACTGAAAATCTCTTCCTTTTTATAAATATAATATATATATGTCTATGCCAGTGTGTAGGTAATTTAGTGCTGATGGAACTTGGTGTCTGTTGGAACACATAAAGCTCATGCTGCCACGTCTGTCTTATGGGAGTGGGAAGAAAGTAACGCTGGCAGCGTGAAGCCTCTCCGTTTAAACTTTTTCTTCTCTCCCTGTTTACCTGGTTAACTAAGAAATAGAAGACAACTCCCTAAGATTACCTATCGGAAGCAGTTTAATACTGCAACTGAGAAATTTTATGCTACATTGAAAAGAGTGAGGTTTAGAGGGCTACGTGGGCTCTGTGTGAGGAGGGCCAGGCCCTGTACCCAGCTCAAGGTGATTGCTTGTTTGATATGGAAAATGAATAAAACTGCTGTTGCATGGTGGTTGTCGGTTTTTGGTGTGATTTTTTTTTTTGTTGTTGTTGTTTTGTTTTGTTTTGTTTTAATGTAAGTTCGGTATGTGAAGCCTTGAAAAGGGGTTTCTGATAGGGACAGCTTTTCTCTACTGACGTGTGCCAGTGCAGCGTGAATTTATCTTCCTGGAGCTTTGTGTGGTTTTGAGGTGCCTTTGTGCATGCTTCTGGAGCGCAAGTATGGATTTACCTTAATGCAGTTTTCATACTCAAAGATGACTCTGTGGCTTGTACCTGAGAATGTGAAGTATAGGTGGTGGGGAAGGCTGTTTCAAAGGAACATTTAACATCTACAATGTTAGTTTATGTCAGGTTTCTTTGTTTCTTCGGCGGTGCCTGACCTATGTACTTGGGACTCTACAGAAGTATTAGGTGCTCATTCAGGGTTTGGACCCTCAGCACTTCTTAAAACAGTATAAACTTGGAAGTTACCCAAGAAACTTAGTAGAATTATGGTTTTGTTAAATTCAATGTGAAGTCAAAATAAATATCTTTTACGTGGTTTTGTGAGGATAGAATCATAGGCCAGCTGTGGTCTGCAGGCCATTAGCAGGTTGGAGTCAGCCAGGTGCTTAAACTGCGAAGGCCACAAGCCAGGGCAGTTGACAGGAGTTGGCTACAGGTGTAGCCCATCCCTTAAATGTCACGCTCATTGTAAAGGGGGAGCTTTGGTGAGAACAGGGGCTTCTCCTCTCAAGGGTTGCTATCTGTGGAGGGGCTTACTCATTGTGCTGCTCCTCAGGACTGTTTTCCCATTTATTGTGACTGCTGTACATTTGCTGGCCCGAGTATAACTTCACGCACTTTATATTAGCACTGGTACTAAGATTAATTTTGCTGTTTCATTAAATCTCTTTTCATTTTAACTCGTGGGTTCCTTCTCCTTTTCTCAACCCCTTTCTCAGCTGGGGAGTGGTCATTGGGTAATAAAAAACCTGCTATAGTTTAGCCCCAGATATGAGCTAAATATAAACCCCTGGAAAACAGAAAGCTAGCTAGCAGGTTGCAAAGCGTACAACTTCAATATCTCTTCAAATCCCTTGGTGGCAAGGGCAGGGTATCTGAATACTAGTCTTACGAAACACAATCGTCGGGTGTAGTAATGCAGAATTCTTCAGATTTTCTAGTTCTAAAAATAATTGCAATCATAAGGATGCTCTTTCTTGAAAGTTTTCTGAACTTCTATTCTATCCTACTTAACAAAATCTGCCTGAAAAGCAAACCAAAAAACCCACAAACAAAACCGAACACAAACACAAAACAAACAGTAAATGAAAACCGACCGACCAAAAAGCACAAAACCCCCCATGTCTTGTTAATGCTCTCATCGTTTGAAAACTATTTCTGAATTGCTCTTAATAAAATCTGGTTTCAGGCTTTATTTCTTTTTCCTTTAATAGATTCAGGATGTGAAAGCTTAGGGAAAAGATGCCTCATAGTACCAAGGACAACATATGGCACTGTTAAGGCCAAACTGCCATCAGAGGAACAGCTTCTTAGTTGTGGAATACCTTGTGTTCAATTTTGTCACGCTATGAAGTCCTGTAGTAAAAAACCTGCCTGGGCCTGTAATGCCCGAGACAGCTGGAAGTAGGATCTCTCTCCATCCTGTACTTTATTCTCCACTTCTCTGGTACCGAAAGTGCCTCTTTTGCTTGAAATGGGGCTGATGTAGAAGGTTTGATGGAAAGCTGGTGCCACGTTCCATATATCCTGTAAAGAAAGGAGTGCTAGAACAAGAGAAGGATTTGCTGGAGGCGTTTCATCATCTGGTCGCTCTGCCTTTCCTGATTTTTCAGTGTGCTCGTTGGGATATCTGGTATTTGGGACGTGGTGGTCACAGGGTGTTTTTCAGGTGTAGTCTAGGCTTTCCCAGGAATGAGAAGGGTTTGAGAGTTTCCTTTGAATTTTCTTCTACCTGCACATCAGTTTCTTACAGATTTTCTCTCCATAGCCCAGGGAGAGGTGAATCCCATTCACAGAAATTCAGTTGTTTAAATTCATGCAGTAGGGCAGTGGTGCTGAGGAAACTAGCCAAGCGAGCGAGCCTGTTATTTTCCCCTGACTTCTAGGTCTGGTTTTGTCCTCAAATGTGTCTTGTCTTTTGTGAGAACACAGTTCATGACCTTTTAAAATGCACAAAAAAAGAGAAGAGTAGTAGCAGGTGTCACTTTCTCTTTTGCAGAATCTTAAAAAGGAGCCACTATTGGAACGAGAATATTGCCATCATGAGTCAACAAGGTTATGTTGCAGCTCCTCCATATTCCCAGTCCCAGTCAGGAGGCTTTTCTGCAGGTCTGGGACCACCTAATTCTTCACTTCATTATGGGCATTATGGGGACCCGAACTCCTCCTACTCAGCACCTCAACCAGGTATGAATGTGGCTTAAAATGTATTTTCAGAGTCTACTTTTCTTGTGAAAGCGTTTTGCATCTTTCTTACTTGTCAGCACAGAATGCTTAGGCTTACAGTGCTGCCGCAACAGGATCCCGCGCCGGCGCTGTCCGTGTTATGTGTTGATGCAAGACACATAACGAATTCAAGTGTCCCGGAAGCAATAAGCAACAGTGTTTAATGGCGTGTTATGAGTAGTACCTTATACGGACCGAAAAAGGGTGATTTCTTGGAATAGAGAAATGTTTCTCAGCTTGCGTGTGTTAATGGCAAGCAAGCTCTTAGAAAGGGGTTGTTTTCTTGACAGCAGGGCCTTTATCCTACTGATTTCTTGGGCACAGACTTTCCTAGGAGTGAGAGTTGGTGTTCTGCTTCAGGTTGTTTACCGGGTGATGTATTTGGATAAAACGCGGTAAGTAGAGCCCATCTGTTTTCGAACCGCTCGGGAGACAATCCCTTTCGATGAAGAAGGGCACAGTAGGTGCGAGCAAATTACAAGCAAAGGTGGTGTTTGCTTTATTTCTACCAGCGTAATCATGCTGCAGGTAATGTAATTAAACAAGGCAGGTTTAGACTGGACACTAGGAAAAAATTCTTCACGGAAAGAGTGGCAGGATATTGGAATAGGCTGCCCAGGGAGGTGGTGGAGTCGCCATCCCTGGATGTGTTTAAGCATCGCTTAGATGTAGTGTTGGGGGATATGGTCTAGGGGTGAACTTGTAGAGTTGGGTGAGAGGTTGGACACGATGATCCCGTGGGTCTTTTCCAACCTAGATGATTCTGTGATTCTGTAATTGATATCCAACAGGTAAACCTGGCCGTCCTTTGCTTTTCACTAATTTCAAGTTACTGATACATGGTTTCAGGTCTTTCAAGAAGTACCATATATGAGTGAAGCTTAAAAATAATAATTTGAGAGGATGGAATAATTTGTAAGTCATGTTGGTCTAATTTCAGGAAAATCAGAGAGGGCTTGTAACTAGTAAATTGTGGCTGTGGAAAATATCCGAAGAGTAAGGTTTCCTCTCCCCTCTGTGAGTGCATTATATATATAGCCAAGACTGGAATGCAGGAAGACAGACCGTATCAATATTTCGGCTGATGTCACAGGGGGGAAATTACTTAAAATGGTAAAGATGTCTGAAGTATTCTCTAAGGCATCGAAAAACGTATTTGGTAACATTTTTAATAACATTCAGGTTACCTTAAGTTACATAAAATGTAGTATTTGAGGTGTTCGAATAGGGTAATGACAGAAGTAAATATGCAAGTATATTGAGGTTTAAATATTCTCTGTGATGTCCTTGGTTTTTTTTTGTGTTATGAAAAAAAGAAATTTTACCTAGATGTTTTCTAAAACTTCTTATTAAAGTTAGCAGGAGTTGTATTACCTTAATCCGATGCTGAATAGAGTCTGAAGATAGAGCTACTTCTGGCTTATTTGAATATTTGGGAAGAATACCAGTTTTGGTACCAAACTTTTTTGATGTTAGAGTTATTTAAAGGAAAACAATTTGAGGAATACAGGTTGAAAAGCTGCTTATTCAGCCCCGCTGTTACATAAATTATAGTCTCTTTGCAGTCACTGTTCTAGATCCAATGGAGGCTTTTTTTTTTCCCCCAAGGTTGCTCCAAGTTTTCTTGCCGACCGTGGTTTCTGAAATCAAACATACTTTTTGCTTCTACCTGAAAAGATAACTGGGTGGCAGGGAATTGCCAGTATCCTAAATTGGATTTCAGGGTCTGTTCATTATTGCTTCTGTCTTACTGTCCCTCTTGGGTTCTTTGGCTGGGAAGTTACCACCTACTATTGGCTAGCTTTTTATTATCTGTTCTTCTTCATATTTGTTTTTAAAGCTGACCAGAAATCTGTCCTATCTTACGGCATTGCAGAATAATTGAGGCTGAAAGGGACCTCTGGAGGACATCTGGTCCAACCCTCCTGCTCAGGCAGGGCCACCCAGCACTTTAAGCTTGTATTTCTTGGCAACCTTCTGCTTTCTTTCAGGGTTCTTGCGTAAAAGAGCTTTTTCTTTTGCAGGTATGTCAAAATCAACTGTGCCTTTTGGATCATCGGCTCCTGTTGGGCCTCCACCGCCCGGTACACATCAGTTCAGCCAGACCAACTTCCAAAATGGGCCCGGTACACCAGGGCAACAGCTACATAGGTGACTTTCAAAAAATAATAGATGAAATCTTAGCTAGTTGACCTCCGTTGCCTCTCTTTGGGTGCTTCACTGCTGTTTAAGTATAACATCCCTGCTATCTTCAGCAGTTCTGACTTCTTCCAATTCTGCACTGGATCTTCTGGTTCCCTGTATTCAACTGCCGGGTCATACAGCATGATCTGTAATCCCATTAAGGTCTGTTTTACAGCAAGTCAGGTTTTGATCATGCATTGTTTGTTTCGCTTGTAATTTTTCTTCTTGATAGGAGACTCATTGATTTAAAGCAGCAGTAAGGTGTTTGAAGTGCTGCTTGATACAGAAGCTGTTATTCAAAAATTAATAGCTGCTGTTGAGTTTTGACTAGAAGCTGGCGCGTGTCTCTGTACCTGTAGTCACCCCCCGCTTGCCTTGTTAGGATGTCTTTGCTTCATTCTTGTTGCATCACAGCTAAGGATCCGTAGGGTACTTCAGAGACATTTTATGATGCGGTTTTGTTAAACTGTCTCAGATGGATAACTGGTACTCTTTTACTTATGTCTGAGAGCGATATGAAGATTTATCTGAAGTGCTGTTGTTCTGCCTCTGGAATTTACAGGAAGAAGTGAAGGAGCGAGAAGTGGGGCAGGGAGAAGATGGGGTCAGGTGGAAGCTGTAAAAAGAAATCTTGGCAAATGTGATTGTATGAGGGGAGAGCTAAGCTTATTACACAGCAGTTATATTGCAGGGAGTTGTAAGTGGCTAAATATGCATAAATCTTATTTAATTCTGTGAACTGTTAAATTGTTTTGCTCACTTTCCACGTGTGGTGAAATTAGTTTGTGTACCTATTACAACTTCAGTTTCTGAAATTGACAGTGTGACGACATTCTTCTTGTAATTGAAGTCTTAGTGCTTCTGTGCTTTTTAGTTATTATGTAGTTATTTGTGTTCAGATATGTTTTATTAGGCATCCAAACAGGGAAGGCTGTTTGGCTGTATTTTATCACTGTTTTAAAGGAGGACCCAAAGAGACTGGTTATCAATTGTAAATGACAGTGTACTAATGCGTCAGGAGAGGTGGCTGTCCCGAACATTTAAAACCAAAGTGAACGCAGTCCAGTTAATGTGACCGACCTGGTAAAATACGGATTCTCTTTCCTATCTTCCAGTTGTTTCCCTGACAGCTGCACATCTTCCTGGTTTTACCTGTATTTCACTTGATCGTGTTTTATTCCCAAATTGCTGAGAGTTGCTAATCTAGGCCAGGAAATTTTCACGTCAAAATTTCAAGGAAAGTGAATTCGAATTCTCTTGAAATCGCGAGGCCTCTCCTCAGTTTTTAGAAGCGGTTATAGGAAAATCAGTGTAGATCATCTCTGAGAGCCTGAGATCTTATTTTTGCAGAGCGAAATAGTCTCGAGGAAAATTCCTTTATAAGCCACATGTGTGTTACGGCTTTCTGCTCTTGTCTTTCTTGCATTCATGCTTTTCCATATCTGTTAATCATGAAGCAGTTTTTCCTACGTGCATCATCTTTTTTCCCCTCTACCACAGGGAACTCCATAACAGTTTTTCCCTTCATTTTTTTTCTCTCTACAGATTTCTCTTCTTACCTTCTTCATCTATCCCTGGTAGGGAATCTTCCTTTATAAGCATGGAATGGGATAGAGTGATGCGATATGTTCAGAAGCTTATCTTTCTTAACCCTCAAGCTTTCATAAAATTATTGACGCGCTCTTTGCCATGGCATATTCGCTCTTACGTATTTCTAACGAGGATGCGAACAAACATGTACCGTTTTCTTCTTTTTATTTAAACAAGTGTGCAATCTCTTTGTGCTTTATGGCTATTTACATGGTAGTGTATGTTTTCTGTGAGAATGGGAGCCAAACTCTCAAGAGTTTGTCCAAATTAATTGTTTCAGCACCACCCTTGAAGGTATGAGATCGTCTAGGATTGTAATTGGTCGACGAAACTTGCTGCATTAACTGCACCAATTTTTCCCTTTAGGTTTCAAGGCCCACCGCCTCCAAGCAACACGGGACCTTCCTATCCTCCCTACGGTCACCGGTCACAAGCAGTCTACCCAAATACTGCAGCCACTTCACCAACAGAACTTGCTAACCAGCTCAGCAGCATGCAGATAAATAACTATGGTAATCAGATCGGTTTAATTCAATTGTCCTTTTTTTTTAGATAAAGCAATTAAGATTGTGATCATTATGAACTTACTGGTTGTTTTTTTTTATAAACAGAATGAAATCTTTGACCACTATCATTTGCTCAAGGTCTTAGATTTATTTTTTTTAATTTCATCCTATCCTTTAAAGCAATATTCTTGGGTTAATTCTGAATGGATGTTTGATAAACCTTCTGTAAAAGTCACTTACCAGTCATTTCTCAAATTACTTGGTGATTCCATCAGTAACGGCCAATGCATGAGCAATAATACTGAGACGGGCTTTAATCTTTCTCAGCGTTTTGGAGATTTTATGTTTTGAAACTACCTTATTCTTTTTATCCAGCTCTTATACTTTTGGTTTTCATCTAAATTTATTTGTATTTATTTTGAGGTTAAAATGTCTCTAACCTAAGCTATGAGATGAAGATGCGGTAATGGGATTCTTCCATGTAAATTACTTCTAAACACTAATTTTCTGTTTGACTGTCTGCTTTTCCTGCATATTACCTGGTGAAATTCAGCATTTCATTTAAGAGGAGTGGAATTTAATTAGCATCTTATTTTCCTGAGATGTGTTTTCAGGGGGATTCATTTTTTTAATGAAGGTCACTTTGGTGCCTGATGTTTGTAAGGTCTGTGTCAAGGTGAACTTCTCAGGCTGCACTTAATCCTGTATCACTGTTCCTACCTGGCTTTACAAGTTGCTGATTTAACTTGAATGAAACCTGCATAACTACCGTGGGACTTCTCCTCTGTACAATTGCTCGTGAAAACCTACAGCTTCTTTCCCTTAGCGATATTAATTTAGACTGGGGTTCGGTTTTGAACTGGGAGCGCGCGATTACCTCAAACCTTTTTATACGGGACGAGGTGTGTCTCATCGCATCCGGAGCGCTGCGTATACGGCAATTCTATTATTTGGAGCAAAATATTTTTTTTTTGCTTCCCGCCTTCATTATATTGCCTTTCAGCAATAATTGTGTAAAAATACAATGTTCTTTTCAATTAAACACGTCTGGCCAAAGATGCATTTTAATGTTTGTATATTAACGCATTGGTCCTTTTTGCTGCAAACCTAATTTTGGTTATTTAGTTTATTGAAAATTAATCTGCCGTGTGTCTTTGGAGAGAGATTTGACCAAAAAAATATGTAGGTTTAATAAAGTAATAAGTATTTGCAGATTGTAAGTCTCAACCCCAAACCCTGTTTCTAGGCTCGTCTTGGTTCTAATTGGAATCTGGATCTTAGAAATGACAAACTATTATTCACCAATGCGTACAAAAGAATTCCCACGTATTTCATCTTTTTAGCATCAAAACCGGAAGAGGCTTGTAATCCAACTAAAATGAGTGGATTTATCTTCTGTTGAGCCTGTCGTGGTGAAATGAAAATAGCAGCCTAAAAAAAAAACCATGCCACATAAGTCGGTTATTAATCAAAAAGAATGTTGTTTCACGTTATGAAATTAAATATTATTTCAAACGCGAATAGTGTTTATGTGTATTATAATCAAGAATTGTCAAAGGCTGGCTTCCTTCTCTTTCCCCGTCCACCCCAGCTGCAGTGATTTACTGAAAATAGGCCGAGAGAGAAAATTGTTTGAATCGGTTCAGACTTAAGCTATGAGGTTAGGTTTGTTACGTGGACAGGCATTCGGAATCCTCCTAACAGCGTTGTCAGCATGGGATTCGGTATTGACTGTATGTTGTAAATACATAGAGCAAAAATAAAACGCCTCCCATACAGAGTTAGCAGGTTATAATTTTTGACTCGGCTGACATAGTTTCTTGCTCAGGTCCCGGCACTGCTCTGAGCTCTCGCACGTCTTCTGGGCATCCAGCATCTCTTCAGGGTCCACAGCTGCCACCACCAACCCAGCAGCAAATGACTTTACCACCTGGATCACAGATTCCTCCACCAGCGAATAATGTTAATGGCCTTTATGCTTCATCATCATTGCCTCCTATGACCAGACAAGATGGGGTCCCTGCACCCGTCCCCCCAAATCCTAACTTGCAGCAGCCTTTGGGACAACCTCCAGGGCTTGGATATCATCCTCAGCAAGGTAAGGAAGGTTGTTTGTGATTTAAATGAAAATAAAGCATGCACGGAGAGTCACCGCCGGAACTGTGACTGTTCACAGCCGATGTTCTGCCGACTTGGAAAAATGAAAATTTCTCTTCTTTTGTACGGTGGAAAGATTTGCAGTGTCGGTCAGTGCATTCGAGGCAGGCTACGCTTTTGCTCAAAAGTGTAGTGCTTTGTTGAGGCTGTAACAAGAAAAAGGATGATAATTTGGATCAGGAACAGAATTAATTGGTTAGTAATGAGTAAAGGCACAACACGCTACGGAAGTCTTTTTTTGAACTCTGAAGGAATAGGTTGCTCTCTGTCTTAAAGTACTATGTCAGAAGTGGCTTTTAAAAATGCATTGCTATGGCAATAAACTGTTGTAACTGAATACAATTATTTCACCCGACATAGGTGAGTAAAACGGTTATTCTGCCAACTAAAAAGCCACCCGACTAGACCGATTCACATTGATGTTGGGGGAGTGATTCTCACTAATGTAATAGCCTCGTTTGAGTAGCTGTGGTAATCTCGGCTAAGCATCCTACTGGATACACCTGAAATTTTTGGAGCCCAAGTTGTCATACCTTGTCTTATTCTTACCTTTAAGCTACAGCCAAAGTATGCCATTTCTCTTACTTGCTGAAAACACAAGGGAAGGACAACTTGCCTTTGGCTGAGTAAGAATGAATTGTATGGCAAAAGCTGACCTTAAAAATGGATAAAACAACTTTAAAAGACAATTCATTTAAAGTATTTAACTCTGCAGCAAACTACGGTCCTCAGATGGCAGCATCTCAACTGTCGTACCCTGGTGCTTTTCCCGGGGGTCTGGTACAGCAGAAGAAGCTCGATCCTGACTCCATTCCAAGCCCAGTAAGTAATGTGGCACTAATATTTTTTTGTATACAAGTAAATTTCTTCTGCATTTAAGATAAAGGAATGGCAATGTTTATATTTATTTTAGTTGGTGGGAGTTTTTTGTAACATAAAATTATTCTTCTATGGCTTGGTTCACCAGAGGTCTTCCAATTTTTTCAGGTTCTTAATTACATGCAACTTTAGACTCTGTGCTGTCAGTTTTGGATAAATTAGTGCTTACACTAGTTTTAGTACAGAAGAGGCTTTATAACTTTCTAACATGGGACATTCCCATAACTCCAAATACTTTAACAGGAATTGCCAGGGGGGTATTTAGTACGACAGTGAGCGGTATTGCAGGATTACTTGCATTCGCTGCAGCTAGTCACCTTTCCTTCTCGCTCCAGAAAGTCCGAAGGCTTAAATTTAGTAATGGACACCTAAAGTAGGATACGTGCAGAATACAGGTACGTGAACTCTAAAACTGCACTCCTGAAAATACTGAGAAGTCCCACGCTCATACGCCACCTCGCCATTCGATTTCAGGAGTTTCCCGAGCAACTGAGATTATTTACCTGAGCCTCCTTCCAGTTGCCGCAACCTTGTAAAGATTTCAATAGCTTGGGACACACTTCAGGAGTGAGCTTCATGTAGGTTGAGGAGGCTCAGCTGTTGAAGCATACCCAGACATGCACCGGTAGGACAGTGTCTCCTCTTCAGATGGTGTTAGAGAAAAGAAAATAAGGTTGTGATTGGGTCAGTCTTTCCTAAATAGCCTAACCGTTCCCCAAAGGAATAGCTAGTCAGATGTAGGCTGAATTTAACTTCTTTATTGAGAACAGCTGATTAAAGGGAGAAAATATGGTGAAGTCCCGGGGAAAACGTTCTGATGCACAAACCTCTGTTGGTTCCGCCAAGTGTCTGGACAGGTCAAAAGGTCCTTGGAGAGTTTTGATTCTGGAAGCAGGCTGTGTCCTGCAGGTTAGACCTAGAAGTTTCCAGTTAAAAAAACCCACTATGGTAAAAAATCCCACTATGGTAAAAAAAACCAAACAAAACCAACAACAAGCAAACCGCAAACCTGAAATGAGTGCCTGTATAATTAACAAGTGCCCTTAAGAGGTCAGTCATTCCTAATATTTCAGTAGGATGCTTTTTACATAAGAAGGATAAAATGATCTTGCCTAATTAAAAATAAGGGAGGGGAGGAGGTCTGGCATGAAAGTAGGGACTGATGTCTTGTTTTGATTATGCACGTAGAATAAACAGCCTTGACTATGACAGCAATGTTAAAATAGGCTACAAAGTGTAAGCGGCCCAGAGAGGATCAAAATGACATGTTTAAACGAAACACGATCTAGGTCAATTTCTGTAAAGGGCCAGAGGCTAATTCAGAATGAGGAATAAGTATGACCGTGTATATTTCTTGTTATATTTACATTATATAGTTATAGTAGCGTTGCCAGATACATTTACTTCTTATCTGTAGCCATTGCTGATTTATATGTTTCTCGCATAAGTTAGAGGTTGATACATGCTCTGACAACACGTATGAAAACTAGCATCTGGGCTTTGTCAACAGTTATTTCCAAGAGTGGCGATACATTTAGGTCGGTTAACAGCACAATACCAACAAGGTACATGGATCCGTTGCAGAGCTAAGTCTGAAAGTGGCTTGCTTTCTTCAGCCGGTGGACCTTTTTGGAGCAAAACCTTTTTCCTTCTAATGCAAGAGTTAGCAATAAGTATACAAGCCAGGGAGGCGGGGAAAAGTAATCAAGCAGAAGATGTAACAAGCTCTCTGAGGACTGTATCATATATTTAAATTGCAATACAGAAACTTTATTGGGGGGGTGGGCGGAGGAGTTACAGGCCCCAGATAATTTCCAGTGTGTTAGGAAATATGTCTTGGACAAGGATCGATAGACTCTGTGACTAATTTTTTCTTCTCTGTTAGCTTTCCGACAGAGGCCTCTGAACTTCCCTAGCTATTATTAGAAATTCACGTGTAGTGTAAAGATACAGGTCCATGGGATACCGGCAGCACTGGCAAAGCCGATTTGAGAAATTCCCAGTTGCGTTCCTCTTGCCTCTCGCAACTGTTCGGCCACAGCCTAAACCAGATTGCCGAGAAGATAGCTTCTTTGAGGGAAGAGGGGGAATAATGGTATCATCTCGGTGATCTGGTTTTATGTTCTGGAACAAAATACACCTTTATATAACTGATGTTATATCCTGAAAAGTGTCAAACTTTGAGGGGTGGAGTGCTGTGCAGACGTGACAGGAGAGGAAGTGTACGGGAAATGAATTTGTTCAGTAGTGAAGTCAGCCTCATGAGCATTTCAGGATATTACATTAGAAATTGCTAATAAACTAGGCTTCAACCAGAGTAAATCTGTAAAAAATCATGAGCTGGCTCATTTGATTTATTTATTTTTTAATTTCTGTGATTGCTCTCCTTTACTTTCTTTTTGAAGGAAGCTCAGAACATTGCGGTGGTCTGACTTAGAGAATGAAAACCTTGAGTTCCGCCATTGAAATGCTACCTAATGGCCAGCAGAGTTTTTCTTAGGAGTTTAAATGGTTGCTTTCTAAATGGCTGCGCTGAGATACAGCTCAGCTAGGAAGGTGGTCTACTGTGTGGATTATTTCCTAACCGCGTGTGCGTGAAGTCTAGTCAGGAGGGAGGAGTGAGGGTTAACACCCTCCCACCGTTGCCATCTGATCAATTATCTGTGCATTTGTTTATGAAGAACAGCAGCTGGCACAACCGTGCTAACCACAGAAGATAACCTGGTATATAAGGCATCCGAGTAAGGCGATGCAACTTTGCACTTCAGTTTGATATGGGAGAATGGAAGGCCGGATTCGGTAACAAGGGCTTATTTACACCAGCACACTCTTAAATTTGCTGGCTAGCCTCTCTGTCCTTCTAGCAGACGGTATACTCACTCTAACCTCGTTTGTTCACTGTATATGGGTCTCATCCCCCCCGGCGTGTAACGCCGCCCCTGAGTACGCAAGCATCTGCGGTTGTAAATGAGTTTTACTGCTCGGACCTGTTTAATTTAATGTCTGAGAAGCCTGTATTATAACAGGGTTGTGACGCCTCGGTGTAAGACGTTGTCAGTAGTGTTACTCGGTGTGTTAGCGTACCTGCTTATGGATGTAACGTGGCTGCCTTTCTCATACTGTTCTTGCTTCTTATTCGTCAGATTCAAGTAATTGAAAGTGATAAGGCCTCTAGGGGAGGACAGATCTATGCTACAAATACAAGAGGACAAGTTCCTCCTCTTGTCACCACAGACTGCATAATCCAAGATCAAGGTAACTGTCGTTGCTGATTTGGGAGTCTTTTTAGGTGAAATCAAATAATCTTTTTTAGGAAAAAACCATTAGATTCTCAGATTTATCACCTGAAAAATGATGCTCCTTAATCTAAATTGGACATGAAATGGGAAGCTCCCTTTAAAGGAAAAAAAAAAGGGGGGGAGAGCACACAGTAAGTGGGAGTTGAATTCTTACAGCTTGGGTTGACACCTCCTCTACCCTTCCTGACCTTTAAAATAAAACAAATAGTTGAGACAGCTTCTCTTTTTTTTTTCTAACTTAAAAATTTTCAAAGTTAAAAGATGAAAATCCTTTTTTGGGATTCCTCCAAAACTGGAAGAAGCAATCGGATAAGGCCTGTTTTGTTTTAAGATACAAATTTGGGAAGAGTCTGTGGAAGTGATAAGGGCCGTGTACGATCTGCCTAGGTGACTTAATTTTTTCCTTTGGACGGTGTATTTGCCTTTGCCCGCGTCTAGAGCCCGGACGTACGATATTCCATGCGCTGCTCTTGACATCAGACTTGCTATTTTAATGCAGAACAAACTGGCGGTGTCACTTAGTCCGGCCGTAATTTATCAGCGCTCGAATATACTGCGTAAAGCGTACAAACAGAGCACGGGTTTTTGGCATTCGCTGAGAATTGGTTACTGCAGTTCTCATCAGCAAAGAAATTCCTTTCGAGAAACTGAGCAGGGCTGCAGCTTGGTGGTTAAAAAAGGAGCATAAGGAAGTCAATTTCTGAACCTCTGTTGCCTTTCAATGCTCTCATCTTCAGGGCACCGTTCAGCTCCCTTGGTGAGAAACTGTGCCCAGTGTGCCGCACTTAGAAGAGTGATGATTTTAGTATGTGAGATAAATGAGCATGGTGATATTAACACAGATATGCTATTTTCTGAGTCAGAGCTAGCTCATGGGAGAAGCCTTAACAGGAGGTATCAGTCTGCAGCATTTCTTATATATGTAGTGTGTATATATACTTACATTATATAGTGTTGACATTTCCCCTGGGGATTTCATCCATCTTATTTTCCTCTAAGATCTTAGATAAGTTTCAAACTAATCTCTATTGAGATCCTTATGGCAAGTTGGTGCGGTTTTGGTTTTGTAATTTTTTTCTGGATATGTTTGAATCTCTGCATTAAAAGCAAATAGCAAGAAAGGATTTACCTGCAGGGAGGGGCAACGGGCTGGCGCATAAAGAGGAGGGAGACGAGCGGAAGCTTGCATGGGAAGGAAAAATCGTGTATTTAACTTGGCGTACGCGCTTGTTGCTTTACGTTGTTTTGATTTTTCTAGTTTGTGTTTTGGACGGGTGGGTTCTTGTTTACATCCTTTCACTCTGCAATATTATCTTGGGTGTTCTAGGCCATGCCAGTCCTCGGTATATCCGATGTACTACCTACTGCTTCCCGTCGTCTTCAGATATGGCCAAACAGGCTCGCATTCCACTGGCAGCTGTCATCCAGCCTTTTGCTATTGTTCCACCAAATGAGGTAAGCACTAACTGAATATTAAGCCTATGTGGCTTTGTCTCTTTAATATTTCAGGCGTGTTCTTTAATGGGGTTGAGAGGGAGGGTGTTTTACTGACTGAAGGAGTAAGACGGTAGAGTGACAACAGGAGACTGAGATGCACCGATGTCGTGATGTAACACCAAGGGATAAAAGACTTTGTTTAGGAAAGATACGTGAGGGGCAACTGTGTAATCTGAACCACTGGGTTCCTGTTGTTCCCCCCAAATGTCTCTAGTTTATGCCAGCTTGGTCAGTTGTTCTGCTGGAACTCCACGGGTATAGGCAAAGACGTAAAAAGAGCACGACCGCAGACTGTATCGAGTTAATTTTAATTAAGATGCGTACAGTTCGATTCGAAGAAGAATGTTACTCGATTTAGTTCTTGGCAAAATAATTTTAGAACAGACTGGTAATGGTATTTGCTACTGGGATGATCTGAGTCATAGAAAGAAGACAAATGTAACCACCCATTTTTGGCACTCATTTAGAGGCCCTAAGCCAGTTGATACCTTTTCTCCCAAGACGATCTCTACCAGCCCTTCGAACTCCAAACGTGCGAAGTATTTCTACAGGTTGGTGGTATCTTGTGTCACGATACAGTTACCCGGATTTCTTGGCATCCCCAAAGGATTTTATCAGTAGCAGGAATAAAAGCAGTTTTCAGGTGCAGCAATTACCTGCATCATTGACAGGATCATCTTTCGTCATCAATTCCCGCCTCCTCCATTGCACAGCTTTTAAATTCTGCAGCAAAGGTCTGCAGAATGCGTTTTCTTTTCATGGACTGCACTAATTTACTTTCAGAGTACAGTTTGATAGGGGAAAAAAAAAACAAACAAAAGAACCAGAAATGTAATGAAAGGTGTAGTATGTGATTGTGTCTTCAAAAGCTCCTTATAAAATGCATGCAGAGAAAAGCCTAATTAAAATGGTGAAGACTTTCGGTGCTTGGTTTTACAGTCTTTGATTTTTATTTCACTTTGGTTTATTACTTGTAAAATCTTAGGGTTTTCTTGAAAAAAATGTTGGAAAAAAACAGATGTTGTTCTTTATCAGGATGGATAACTTCCAATCCAACAGACCTCTGTAGTTTGAATTAAGAGTATTATTTTAGCAGGGTAGTACGTAGTTATCTTCTTTGCGGCCCGGAGGGAAATGGGATGTATTACTTATGTTTCTGCAGATGCAGAGTCTCACCATTTGTCTCCTAGACAGCGATTTGGGGTTTCATTCCGGTACTTCAGGGGAACGCGCAGACTCGGACTGTTTCCCTGCTGCGTTTTCTTAGATGAAAGTCTTACTGTTGCTTCTCCACCCCTCCGCTTTACTGGTGAACTTTATACTCCCCTCTGTCCCGGTTTCTGTGCCCGGGTGGCACGTACGGATTCTGCTTTTGTGCTGGCTCTTTGTTCGTGCATCTTTCACTTTCGGTCTGCCTCTAGTCATTTACGTCCCAGTGCATGGCTTCTCTGTCTCCCGAATAGTGTTTGGATAGGGTGATCAATGAGTTGCTAAAATCTAAATCTCTTCTGTGTACGTAAATTAGCGGTGCATCCGAACACTTGCGCTTGGCCGAGTTCAGGAGGCTTTTCCCAGGGCTGGCAAAAGATATGCTCTGACCCTCCCATTCTGAAGCGTTAGCACTCTAAAGCTGAAGGAAAGGTCAATGAAATTCATTAATCTGTAAAGAGCAGTCTATTTTCCCCAGCCTCGAGCCTAAAAAAGTCTGAAAAATGCTTCTCAAAACTGGCGAAAGTCCAACATGGAAACTTGTAGTCTGAACAATTACAGCTTGGTAGAGCTATAAGAACTGAGGAGATTGTGTTACAGTCGGAAGCGCCGGGCAGTCTTAGCCGAGGCGGTTTTTTCAAAACTGGCCTGTGCCTTTTGTCTTCCCCGCTGCTGTCAAAATAAGATCTTGCTCTTAAGGTCTTCTCATAAAAATGATCTTCCATATGGGATTTATAACTTCTTTAAATCTGAAAAGCCACTTAATTTTAAGAACTGGGCTTTTTTTATAGAGATAAAATACATTCAGGAGGTTATTTATGTTTCGGAATTTCCTAGCATGATGCATTCTGCCTGGAGCTAGTGACTGCAAGGCACAGAATGTTCTTTGTTGCGGAGGATCTAGCCTATTTTATAGGCAGTGCCTTTTAACAATGCTTACAGGTGACGGTTGTCATGGTACAGGGCTCAATTCAAAACGCAAAGATGTCTAATCTGGGGGTGCATAAAGAAGAGTGTGGCCGGCAGGTTGGGCGAGGATTTCCTCCCCCTCTACTCTGCACTGGTGAGACCATATCTGGAGTATTGCATTCAGTTATGGCCTTCCCGGTTCAACAGGGACGGGAAAATACTAGAGAGGCTCCAACAAAGAGCTACAAAGATGATGAAGGGACCAGAACATCTCTTATGAGGAAAAGCTGAGATCCTTGGGGCTGTTTAGCCTGGAGAAGAGAAGACCGAGAGGGGATCTAATTAATGTTTACAAATACCTGAAGGGTGGGTGTCAAGTGGAAGGGGCACTTTTCAACTGTGGAACTCTTTTAAGTGGTGCCCTTTGATAGGACAAGGGGCGGTGGTAGCAAGGAGAAACACGGCAAGTTCCACCTCAACAGGAGGAAAAACTTCACTGCGAGAGTGACAGAGGTTGGACCACGCTGCCCAGAGAAGATGCGGAGTCTCCTTCTCTAGCGACTTTCGAGACCCGCCTGGATCTGTTCCTGTGTGGCCTGCCCTGGGCGATCCTGCGCTGACAGGGGGGTTGGACTCGTTGATCTCCAGAGGTCCCTTCCGAGCTCTACCATTCTGTGATTCTCTCTCCTGGCAAATAAGAGTGTTGCATATGGTAACTATTTAACGGAATGATTTTTCTTCTGCCCTTTAAATGAATAGTTGCTCTGTATTCATCTTTGTTGCCTATCTTCATTACAGCTTCAGCTGCAGATGTTTGCCCGTTTCTGCTGGTTCGAATAACCTTAGTGTTAGCGCTTGGAGAGTTTTGCTTTCTTTTCGGACGATGGGAAAAAATGGCTACAAGGATTTAGTGGACCATGGATGTGAAATAGCCACAAATGGTTTGTGCAGTTGGTAATATGGCTGAGAACAGCTGAGAAACTGACCTATCTCACTTGAACTGGTAGGCCTTCAACAAACCTACGCAGTATATGTAATAGATTATGGTGCATGTTCCATAGACTGTGATCTACGGATCTGCCTTGTGAGAGCCATTGGGTAAAAAGCTGTGGGCTATCAGGGTCATTCAAGAGAGTGATGGACCTACGAGTGTTTCATAAATACAATTCTTAATTGGTATTTTGCCTTTACCATCACTTGTAGATGAACATGAATTTAAAGTAGTATATATCTCTCTGTAATTGCTTTTGTTGCCACTGAAATTCATGTTTGTGAATTTTTTTTTTTTCAAGCGATGCTATTTCTGTGCCAAGACGCTTAGAAACAAAGGTAAAAAATCCTTTCCTTGCCCCCACTTCCAAATAATGTGGAGGCTCAGCGCAGTCTTCAGATGGCTTGTTCTCTGGAAGGCAATCGTGAGTGTAGATTTTGATTCATTGAGAGGATTGTTCTTTTCATTGATGAAGCATTATGTTCTGTCCAGGTCACCTAAATGTGACACCAAGAGAGCCGCAAACTGTATTTTCTCCCGTCCATGCTTTGGCACTGTGTAATCTGAACTGCAGCAAAAACTTAGTGAAAAAAGCAGTGAAGTAGCAAGTGTATTGACACTGAGAGGTCTAGGTATGCGTATGAGAGGAAGAGCACAATTGTACGGACCTTCTTTCCACCTTCGCCATTTGGTGGATGACTTGTGAATGCTGTTACCCGTCGGTACCGGTTGGAGGGTTGCGCGCTCTGAGTAGTATCTGTCGCTGAGTTTACGCTTTGACCATCAGAGTGAAGCGTTGAGCTGTTGTTGCCTGTAAAGGCAGCCGGGAGGAGTGCCTGAGAGATTAATCATCTAAAGCTGCTGGATAGAGAGTAGGGAAAGCTAACTGGGGTCCCGGATGCGTCGGAGACGTGTGTCGTGGCATTGATAGAAATTGCTTTGCCGTGGCTCATTGACAAGGAGATCCTAATTCTGCATGGGGGTTACTTCAGCCTCTGCGAGGTAGCAGCATTTTGTGCTACCAGTTAGATAGTTTTCATTTGTCTCTCCATTCAGATTTTGCTCTGAAGTAAATAGTGCTCCAGCTGGCAGAGCCTGGAACACTCCCTGAAGTTCTGGAATTCATGTCTGCAGTGACTCTGTGTGTGTGTGTGTAAGCCGTCAGTTGCATTCATAGACACAGTAGTCAACTGGAAATTGAGCTTTGAGGATTTGTTTCCTTTAACTAAGAATACAGGGAGATGGAGATAAAAAATCCTGGAAGCTCTCAAAGGAAAAGTTTTATGTCCAGTGACTTAACAGTACCTTTCTCAGAAATAGTCTTCCAGTTTGGAGATCCACCTAGAAAAAGAGAATCGGGGATTTTGGCGTGTCTGAAAGGTGAATTTAAGTTCATTAGTCACGGTGGGTTCTTTTGGGTAAAGTGGAGTGTCGGCATACCGGTGGCGTCGTGTCTCCAAAAGCGAAGGGTGAATGTTTAGCCTGCAAGATATTTATTTATTTATTTATTTTAAACTAAGGTCTGTGGGAAAAACTTCCAGTAGCTGAGAAATACACAGACTTGAACAGGAGCATCTTTTGGAGACGTGCACAACAGATACCTCAGTTTCCGGTAAAGAATGGGATGTGAATTATCCCCGTGGGAGAAAGTAAGACCAGAATCATCATTATGCTAGCTAAGGATGCTTAAATGAAAAGATCTCGTGCGTGTCTTTAAGCGTAAGGTAGGGTTGTTTTGTTGTTTGTTTGTGCTTTTTTAATGTGCGTGTGTTTTCTTTTGGGGGAGGACCCTTGAGAAAACCGGGTTTGTTCCTGCAGTGAGAACAAAATCAAAATTACAGAAACGTAGTGGAATGGAAAAGATTAAGATGCTGTTGCTTTATACCCTGTTAAAAACTCCCTGGACAACTGAGAACTGGTGGAGTAATGCTGTCTGAGAGGTTCCCTAGCATCTAGAAGTCTGGTGGAAATTTGGAGCTCAGAGGACGCAAGGCCAACATTAGTGACTACAAAACAAGGCGTAAAAATTTACCTATACAGGTGAGCTGAAATATCAGCCTTTACATCGAGAGAGGAAAGCTCAACTCCGCAACAAATTGTAGCTAATAGCTGTATGAGGTCTAAGATGCAGAATTTCAGGTGCTCACGTATAACCTAACCTGGTGAAACTGCACAATGAAAACGTTCTAGACAAGTCATCGTCAACATTTTAAATAGTAGAACTGGCCACGCTAAAGAGAATTTTACAAAGGAGGGTTTCCTTCAATGATGTTAAATCACTAGCGAGAGCAAATTTAAGACTTAAGTAGAGTTCATTGTGAGATTGTTTGATATGTGAAGAGCAGCTAAGTTAGCAACACTTGGCATACATAAGCGCTAAGCGTCAGAAGAGCAGAGCGAGTGAAACAGATTTACTCAAAAGCCCTCAAGCTGAAAATTAGAGAGGCAGAATCCATGGAGCGTACGCAGTCTCTCTAAAATTGCTACAAAAATCCCGCGGCCAATCTAGAAAACTATAATCTAGTAAACATTTAATGTGCTCTATACCGTTTAAAACAAAGGCTGTTTAAAATACTCATGCCTTTAGCCGCTGCCGGCCCAGTGTCTACGCAGCTCTAGACATTTCTGAATCTTACCTTTACCAAGGTCTTATTTGTTATTTCTCAAAAATAGAGAGTTCATTTTCACACTCCTGATTTGGATGATCCATGGAAAGTGTTTGTTATAGAGTGAGAATACAATACCATTGTTTGACAGAATTTATTTTTAGTCCATGAGTGCTGTAGCAACAGTCTGTAAAAATAAACTAGCTCTCGCAGCTATCATCATAGACTGAGCCCTCCGTGAATTTGTTTTGGAGATGGATGAATGTTTCCAGAGCCTGAATAGACCATGCGATCTTGACTTAACATTTAGAACTGCTTGCTAAAAAAAAAAGTAGTTAAATATTTCACGTAGTAACAGCAACTATAAACAAATCCAAGTAATTATCTGTAGTTTTAAAT
>JANHFX010011132.1:0-28078 GCA_027560015.1 Chloroceryle amazona | reverse complement strand
TGGCAACAAAACAAGCAAACAAAAAAACCGGTATCCTCCAGCCTGGAAAAGTCCTGCTGATTCACCCCATGCTGGCCTTTGGCCGGAGCCTCGGTGGGCGGCCCGTAGGAAACCCCCGCCCCGCCCGGCGCGGCGGGAGCGTTTCTGGCGGAGCCGCGGGTTTTAATTGCGGCCCGAGGAGGAGCAGCGCGGAGTCACCGCCGGTGCTGCGCGGGCAGCTGCTTTGCAGAGCGCAGGGCTCGTCCCCTCCGAAGCAAAGGGGCGTTTACTGACAACGTACAGCGCCCGTCAGGTTCACAATGCCTGGTTCCAGGGCGGAAAACTGCTGGGTAGCGGGAGCTCAAACTCAAAATGCTGCAGGGGTCTCAGATAAGCCAGGAAAGATGGAAACCCTTGAAGGAAGATGCCCCATGTGCATGAGAGGACAAATCCCTTCACAGACCTAAACGGGTCAGCCCACGAGGTGTAACAAGGTTGCTCCCTTACAACTACAGCCACTTGTCCAGGAAGCAAACGGGGCAGGTGCCAGTTCCACCCCTGAAGGAGCAGGCCTTCAACAAGCTGGCAACATCCCTTTAACTCAGTGTTTAATGCTACAAGCAAGGCACAGGAATTTCTCTCCTCATCATTGCAGTTGGCTAGTTTAGAATCAAGATGTCACCTCTGCCTTGTTCCATCTGCACCCCCAAACTCCAGCTGTTGGCAAACTCAAGGCGAGGGAGAGAGGCTCATTGCGGTTCTTTCCTGAGACATTCAGCTAACTCAGAAAGAGGAAAGGGAATGGAAATACAAGCAGAATTCAATGTTAGAGGTGTGAAAAATCCACAGACAGTAACATAGTCTTTCAAAAGAGGGTAGTTGTTTTTTCCTTAAAGGTAGCTACACACAATGTACAGAATCCTAAATAAAAATTAGCATCCAAAGCTAAAGAGAAGATGACAAAAATTTCTCTTTATAAAAGTAGAAACAACATGGAGCCCTTTACCAAAAATAGTTTATTGCACAAAACTTTTAAAGGAATTCCTATGCACATTATTTTTATAATCAACATGCTTTGTATGATCATAAACATTAATTGTACATAGTGTAACTCCTCCATCCCCTGGATTATCCACTCAAGAACATGAAATGATTAACTTCTTACAAATACAGCCTAAGTAGACATCACTGAATGTCATGTATAAAATGTTACAATATTTCATTTACAATATCCAGGACATCTTTCTGTTCCCTAGAAATCTGTGCATGTGTATTGGAAATCAGGCTGCCCAAGACTGAAGTGTTACACCTTGGTAGGTGACAAGAGCGATCAGATGACAGCTGACAAGCATTAGTAAATACTTGGAACTGTAATTACTTTCACATGAAAATACTTAAAGGCTCTGGTCACAGCAAATTACATGCAACTATTCACACTTCCCCAGCAAAGTTAGTAAAACATTTGTCACAAGCTTTTGCATCAACAGGAGTGAATTTGTCATCTTGAAGTAAATTTATATTGATAGTACTATCTGTCCCCAGTGCACCTTTGATGTTGCCACAGCTGACATTAAAACACCCATGCCACTGCAGGTCACTGCCCTAGGGAGGAATAAGTAATCCACAAAAATATAAGCACTAGAATTTTCATTCTGGGTATTACTCCCCTCTTTAGATAAGTGAAATTCTCCCAGCTTTCAGCAAGGCTAAACACTGAATAAACACTATCAGATCCTCCCACTGTGTAAGAGGGTAGGGGGCTCAGCTGATACCAATACAGTGCACAAATATTTCCAAGAAATCTGGAAGACAAGAGAATGGAGCATTATCTAATGTTCAGCAACACTAGAGACTCAGTAACTAACATTTTTTTTTTTCCATTGTAGGGTTTGCCGATTTTTTGTTGTAGTTTTCCTTTGTATTGTGTTTTGGGGTTTGGTTTTTTGGGCTTTTTTTTTTTTTAAATAAATGTACAATTATTCAAGAGTCCTCAAAAACCCAGCAGCATCTGTAAAAGTGATGCTGCAGCATTTACCAAGTTCTGTCACGTGGGAAACTTTCTCACATTTCAGTGACATCTCTCCTTTATCAACAAGACTTGGTTTAATAGGTAGCAACCACGGAAGAAACAGACATGAAAAATACATTCTATTGCATTGCTCGAAAAAGGACAAGAAAAATCTTTAAGAGATAATTCTTCAGATTTTCCTCTTACGTATTTGGCAGGGCTGTGACCGGCAGAGTGGAGGCAGTTTTCAATCCTACACCTAGCTTGTTTTATTGCCTAGACAGCAGACCTGAAGCTTTGCAGAGTGAGCATGCTCAGCCTCAGGGTGAGCTTTTTAATAAAACAGTGGCTATTTCTCTGGATAATTAAGAAGCATAGCTAATGAGCTTCAAAGAAAAGGCCTTTCTTTTATCACATGCACACATGCTCAGAGGCAGCTTCTCAGTGACTTCTGTAACCTAACTGACTTAGCACCTCACTAGATGTAGGCCCTCAAATCTCACCCTCTATCCTCTGTTTCAGTAAATGACATGGTGCTTCTGTTTATAGAAAAAACACATGGTGAATGTAAAATAAAAATACCCACTAGCCAGGCAGCTTCAGAGAGACAGACAGACAATATAGAAATCTCATCTGATCACTTCACAACAGCTCCCCCACCTTTAAAAGGAAAAACATACATCTAAGACTACACCATAGTATAAACTTGGATGTCTTTATAAGGAGCTAGTGAGAAAATGCAGCACTGCATTAAAAACAGAATTAAGTGTGATTAACTGATATAAAAAGGAAAGCAGGGATTCTGAAGAACTATGAAGGCTTCTAACAATTCTGGCTTCTTTGATACCAGATCAAACCTTTATCCATACAAGTGTTGCCAAACTGAAGAGATTAAAAGATAATGGATTCGTAACTGTAGGCAATGTATTTACTAAAATGAACGGCAATATGAATGCTGCCCAAATCTTATTTTATTTAAAATCCTGAACATTTGATAACTTTTTTTTCTACTGAATATATTACTTATCACATAGTTTTAATTTTGTTAACAATACTGCATACTTTTTTTCTTCTTTGAGCTTAATATACAGGCAACTTCAAGAACATGACAGCAGGAAGATATCAGTACCATTTAATTGGCAGACAGCAGCAGTACACAGACATTAACATGGCTGAGCTAGTCTGTAAAGCTTTTGACTTGTCTTTGAATTGTTTGATAATTCTGGCTGATGGGCACCTAATGCCATGCTGATGCGTTTCTTCCTTCACCAATTTCAAAACTACTACAGTAGCTGAGGGGCATGAAATCACTCAGCATAGACACCTTAAGTGCAAAGTGTTCAACTGGACTACAGCTTGAATTGGTAATTATGAAAAATCAGACTGTGCGTAAATATGGGTTTTCTGGGGGTTTGTTCACTCACTTTTTGCCTTACTGCTAAGCAAACTGCAAACACAATTCCCCCCAAACCAAACCAAACCAACAACTAAACCCATCTACAAGCAGCAACAGTCTCTTTGGAAAAATACATGAACTAGAATTTTTGTTTGTTTTTTTTTTTCCACACTTTACTTATAGAGTATTTTATTTTTATTTAAAGGCAAAACTATAGTGGATAATATTGACCTGTTTATGTTTTAAAGACAAAAACATGCTAGTACATGAGTTGCCACTAAATCTTGCAAATAATTTGTCATGTATATTGTGTTTTAGCACTTAGCACATTAGGTGAAGTGTTTTTGAATGAAGAGAGGGCAGGCTTATCGCTGCACTACCAGCCACAAGGAGCAGCAGGACCAAAGGTGAAGGAATCTAAAGCAGGCTGCCTTAATAATAATCTAGTCAAGGTGCTCTGCAGAGGGGCTGCCATTGTACCAACATTTGCATTCATGGTGGACGCCTTGTAACAGAGGATGCAAAAAGGAGGGAAGTGTGTGGGAGAGGATAAAGCTAATAAAAATAATATTTTTATAGGCATTATAATTTTGTCTTTTAAAGTAAAAATAATTACATTTCTAAAAGCTCTGGCTTTAGGGGCTAATTTCCCTAAGCCATTTGTACAGTATGTCAAAAACCAACAAACTTAAATGTAATATTAAAACAATGACAGTAACAAAAAACCCTCGTGTCAGCCTTAAATTACAGTATATAAGCATATTAAAACAGATATTCAAAGTCAGAAAATTATTATTTTTTTCTTATATATATATATTACACGCATACCTTTTTCAAGGGTCATCTACTTCAAAAGTTGAACTAAAAAGGTGCAAGAAGTGTTTGTGCAGTGAAGCAAAGCTCCCTACTGGCCTGCGACTGTAAGAAAAAGACTGATACTTCAGAAAACATCCCAGGCAAATCTGCCACACATATTGGTCTGCAGTGCTTGTCTTTACAGCCTTGTTTCTTTTGCTATAGGTCAGAGGTCATCTTCATAACTAGAAATGGCTTCAAATTACATTTTTGTCTTTAAATACCTGTAATTTGAATTTTGAGGATAAGAGATTATAGGAGGGAGAATGCAGGGTGCTCAAGAATATCCTCTTCTCAACCACTGTTAATGGCTGAACATGAGCAGAATTTATTTTTCCCGGCGATTTGAACACTATCCAAGATGAGTGAAAAACACCACCACCCAAACTAAACAAAACAACCCAAAACTAAACAAAACAACAAAAAACAAACACACACCAAAGCCCAGAGGTTACATAACTAACAGTCATTCCTTAACAAACTCACCCTGACTGAACAAATACAGAGCTGCAACCAGCTGCTCCACTTGACCTCATTTTAAACCTTCATCCGAATCTCTTACCAGGCCCCCAAATGAGAGAGATTGACCACTTAGCAGTCCTCAACATGATAGGATATTATAGTAAGGTGTCAAACAAACCATTGGAATAGCATGTGCTACGTTTGATGTCACACCAGTTTCTCAAAACCATGCCCTTTGCTTCTGCAGGCAAAAGCACAACTCTGAACACCGTGGTTTTTTTTAAATGAAATAAATAAATAATTTTCATAAAGATTTGTTTACATATTTAAAGCAGTAGGAGGAAAGACAACTAATAAGGAGGTTATAGTGTCAAACCTTCCTTGTCACTAACACTACAATTCTGTTTCTTTTCATCTACAGTAGGAATCTCCTGGTGGTCTGATGCAGTTGCAGGACTGGTAGGGGTAAGGTCCATTAGCTGCCCCTCAATCTGAGTCCACGAAGACATTGATTCGTGTACTGTAATGGTGTGTTCCTCCATCTGACGCTGAAGGCTGTCCATTTCTTGCCTTTTGAAGGAAAAAAGCAAAAATTATCAAGCAGAAATCTTACTGCTGCATGCAAGATCAGAAAATTATTTTTCTTATTTTTGACATGTACTCCAAGACTATCTAAGATATAGCTGTACACAAGAGAAAGAAGTCTACAGGAAGCTTAGGAATTGTCTTTAATTTAAGAGCAAACCAAATACAATATGGTCAATCCAAATATATGGGCAGCTTCTTTGCAGCACGTACTCATTGCTGGGGGTGATGCAGCACTGCCCGTCATTAAAGGGACTTAAGAGATAGCAACCCGATGAACATGGTACTCTTGCAGGTACCAGAGACAACATGGGAGGTAGAGGTGAGGAAAGCAGCACAGAAAAATATAGATAAACATATTAGGACTTTAGTCAGACACCAACTTAGCAAAGTGACTAGTCTGGTAGTAGAGGATCACGGAACATTAGCACAGGGTCACTCCCCTCAAGCATCAGCTGATGCAGTAACAGCAGCTCAGTTCTCCTAATAACCTGAACTCCCCTCTTCCTGAAGTTGTAGCTTTCCTGCTCAGAATCTCAAGTGCAACCATGTAAGGGAAAATCTGAAAACACATTCTTGGCAGAATGAACTTCCTCTGTAGAGATTTCTTATTAATACACTGCCTGGGCTGCTATGATGAGCAGCCTTCCTGATGCTGTGAAGAGAAATTAAAAACAGCCTTTCCATCAGCACGAACAGCTAGAAATAGCTGTTTCTGGTTTGCTCTGCTGTGTAAAATTTAGAGTGGACATTTTGTCCAGTTTATTGTAAATGCTTCTTTCCATTACCACTATATGGCACTTACAATGACAGAATACCCTACTATCTTAAATATAGTCCCAAAAAGAGGAAAGGAATTCATTTTACAAAGCCTTTTTTCCTTAGGCTGGCAGCTGGTTTCTTGGAAACATTTTTAAGATTAGTTATTATGGTTGAAATAGCAGGTCATACTTTAATTGCCGGAGACAGCTGTTCAGATTTTTTAAAGGCTCCTTGCTCACAGCTGTTGATGGTTTCAACAGTTCTTCCAGCAAGGCAGCAGGCACTGGACAATCAGGAATCTTAACCGGAGTCACAGGATTTGAAGAGTTATTCTCCCCTTTCAGTTCCTTCTTCTGGTCAAAGGAAAAAAAGAAGAGCCAGAAATACAATCAGTGTCATTTTTACCAGACAGTCTCACATCACAGTACAGGTATGTATATGCAGTACAGAGCAGGAATCTGAAACACATTCAAGTCTAACGGGTCACAAGCAAAGTTCTTAAAGTGTTGTCTGCTAACCATGGTCACAAGTAAACAAACAGCATCTAGAAGGACCTACTTGAGGACTCACCCTATTAAAGAAATAAACCAGGAAGGATTTAAAGCAAATTACTTCCATACTCACAACAACAAACATTCTTTCAGTGTAGTTAAGAGAACAATTCAGAAAATAAATCAGTTGAGTACAAACATACAAATCCTTTTAGTAATTCTGGAACCTGCACAATGATATACAAGGTCCAATGTCTAAAAAGAATGAAACGAGGCTTCCATACGAAGTTCTGTCTCACTAAGTGAGAGAATTACTTCAGGGAGGGAAAGAGCAAGAGATCTGCTATTACTGCATTTTCTTTGTACTAGCAGTGAATCAGAAAACTCAAAGAAACCACTAATGGTTACCTTTTGAAATGTGAAAGGATCAAAAACTATACAGTATGGAGAGGACAGACATGTGAACAGTAAGAAGGTATTAATTCCATATTTGCCCATGATTCATTATTTAATTGCTACCTTTTTCCTTTATTATTAGAAGTCAAAATGTAAATGCAAGATAATATGCTAGACACAAAGATTTCTGAAGTAAAAGGTGGGAAGTCACGATCAATACAGTTAGTTTTGCCTGAAAATCTTTCTGTTTATCATCTAAATATCAGAACATCAGTAATTCTGTATCACAGGCAGGCATTTCAGCTGAGAGTTTTCAGCAGGTTTCCTGCAGTGGAGTGTTTTCTGTTACTTTAAGAGCATTAGCAGAATGTCTTCCAGTACCCTACAACATGTATTTTTCCTGCATAAATACCTTCTTCATCTTGCCATGCTTCAGGTCTAACTTCAGTTGCTGGTTCTGCTGCAGCAGTGACTTCATACTGTTCTTCAGTTCAGTCACTTTAGCCTGCAGCATAAACTTATCCTTCTGAGTCACTGACAGGTCTTCCCTCACCATTTCCAACTCAGCCTTGATATTCTAAATGGAAAAAGAAGAGAATCAACACCGGGAAACCGCTATAAAAATTCCAGCCAATTAATGTTTGGGGTTTTGTTTGTTGTTTTTGTTTGTTTGTTTGTTTGTGTTGTTTTGTTTTGTTTTTTTTTCAGTTTCCAGAGGAAACTGGAAAAACAAACACCACATAACACTTCTATTTGAAAACAATTTGCCCTGGCAGAACAACAGAAATAAGATTTTAAAGAGTCAGTAGCCTATTTAATGGCATACAGTCAAGGAAATATAAAGCTAACAGCACAGTCAAAGTACAACTGGGAAAAGTAAAGACACTGCAAAACATATAGTGAATAATTTTTTTATGAAAAGATTTAAAGATTAAATACCTGCAAGACAACTTGTATCCCTTCTATCTCCTTGTGGCTACGTTGTTCACTCATATCTAACTGCTGCTTAAGTGTTTCAATTTCTCTTTCTTTTTGTTCTACTTCCCAATTGAGGTCTTCCACCTGCCAGGGTAAAAAAAAAAAAAAAGAAATAATTAAAAAAAAGTTATCTTTACAGTTATCTATGGGTGCAATCAGCCACAAAATTTAAAATATATTATTATGCCTCATTAACCCTTCATGGTTCTAAGAAAACCTAGCAAAACTTGATTGAAAAATGCTGAATTAAAGACAAATGAAGTCATACAATGCTTCATAAATAAGGATTAAAACCAGTAAGTATGCAGTTTTTACCTCTTGGCTTACAACAGGCTGTTCACTAAGCTTGTCATCCAGCTTTCTCTGCAGAAGGTGGAGCTGAGACCTGGCTTCTGCAAGTTCTTCTTGAAACTGTGATACCTCCTGGGAATGTTTTTCATCCTCTACCCTGCGCAGCAGGATTAACAGACAGTTATTCAATCTGTCTGCTTCCCTGGGTTACCTATGTAACTAAATGACATGACAGTGCAATGACATGGTTCCAGGTATAGCTTTGACTGAAGGTTTTGCCAACACTTTCATAGCAACAGTTAAATTACAAAAATATTTTATATGAGATAGATGCATGAATATATCATTAAATATTGAAAAAAAAAAATCATTTCCTCAAGCACTGGCAATACTCTGGATACAAACAACAGATTATGCAGTAAAAAAACAAACCTGTCAACAATTTGCTTTTGATTTAGGTGGAATAGAGCTACCCATACTCATGTAGGTCTGCTAATTTCTTATAAATTAAGAAGAGATCTCCTATACAAGAAAGCAGATTGAATATATTGTGGAATACATTCAATAATTAGATTCATCCTCTACGTAGGTCCTCAGGGATATGAAAGGAAGAAGAATAATAGGGTATAGATGAAGTGTTAAAAAAACCTCTCCAAAAAGCAGATGGTCAAGCCTAAATACACTGCACTTCAGGTCTAACTGAATTATCAAGAGACAGGAAAAATGCAAGTATTTGCCTAGAGGCCAAACATGCATCTTACGGTCAGGCTCAGCTGGGGTACATTTCAACATAATCCACTAATGTATGACATTCTCAGAGGATTAATTTTATTTATTATTCTCTAAAAACTTGGACATTTACTTACTGCAGTTTATCCACTTCAGCCTGAAGGGCCTGGACAAGCAGTTCTTTGGCATGTAGCTCTTTCCTGATTTCACTGAGCTCCAGCACAGCGGCTCTGTAATGGCGGCGGTTATGGGCTGCATCCGCTTTGGCTGCTGCTTCCTACAAGAAAAAAAGATACCATTTTTCTGTGTCTTATCACTGTAGGTGTATCACAAAGGGAGCTACATTAAAGGGTTACAAAACAAGCCAAGAAGGATGTTGTGCAGCTGTTAACACCTCTTTTTGGTCTAAAAACTTATTAGCAGCATTGTTATCCTTATTAATACTAATGACAGCCTACAGAAGAAGCATTTTTGCCAGACTGCTTCTTAATTGGGAATTTTTGGATGATGCATCATCCCTTCAGGACATGCCCCAGGAATTACAAGTCATAATGGAACTTTCCTGGTAGTCACTCGCTGTGCTTAACACAGGGCACCACAGAAAAGACATCAACTGCTCTTTCAGTCACTGGCTGTCATGACAAAGACCCTGAAGGAAGCAGGATGGTATGAAGCCACAGATTTTGTTTTACACATTTATATCACTTTTAAAGTAAATAAAGCAAAAGGTGAGCCGTTACCTGCTTCTTAAGGTCTTTAACTTTTGACTTTTCTTTCTCTAAGGAAGCCTGTAAAGCTTGGATAAGTTGCTGCATTTGCTGATCCTCCTCCTCTTTCCGCTTTAGGACAGCCTGAACCTGTATGACATCACAAAAACAAATGCACATTTTTTGTGGGCTCACTGGAAGACCAGAAACGCCAACGGAGGAAACAGAAACTCCTTCACTGGTACCCTTCAACCTTGAATGTAGCTACAGTTAAATGGTAGCTCATTATCTCCATTCCCATTTGCTTCTACCCCATGAACATATTACTACTGGCATAAAAATCATTCACCTTGATGAATCCATAGGTAACACAGTCTGCACGTTCCAACTAACTTGAGACACAATTTCACTACTGCAAATATTTTAGTGTGATTTGTTGGGTTTTTTTTTCCACAAAGAAATAGCTCTGTTTAGTGAAAAGTCTCATTTCTGATTTCTCGTTTGGCCCCTGTATTGCTGCTACAAACAGGAGACCCAGATATGGAGAAAATGCACAAACTTCCTATCATAGAAGTGAAGATGTCTACTCTCTTTTATCATAAAAACGAGCTAATTCCCTTCTTAAGATAATATCAAAAGGTCAAATACCTGTAGATTCAGTTGTACCAAGTCTGCCTCTCTTTTTGCTAATGCTGTTTCAAGGATATTGTTGTGCTCCCGCAAAGCAGCGTTGGACTGACTAAGACCTTTAAGTTTTCCACGTTCATGCTCCAGTTCAAGGGCCAGCTTCTTATTATTTTCTTCTAAACGTTTTATCTTCTTCCTGAAGCCTCTAGATTCCTGAAGCTATAGCCAAGGAAAACAAACAAACATACAAAATCAAACAACTGCAGATTACTGCCACAAAAAGTTGTGAGCTAAACACATTAAACATCTTGCCTTCCCAGAGTGGGATTTCTTTTTAAATAAATACTTCAAAATAAGCTCAATTGGATATTTTTTCTTTTTGGAGGACTAAAATCCTTGCTAGAAAGCAAAATCCACAAGTACTGATCAGGTGCAGGTCAAGAGTAGTTGATAATTATATAGTAGTTATACAATTTTTTTATGCAACTCTACAACTGAATACCACCACCCTGCCCTCAAGACCATTGAGCATCCGTGTCTCTGGAAGGTTTCAAAAGATGATGATTCATGCATCCGCACTGTCTCATGACCAGACACAGCTGGTATCTAATACAGGAACTACTTTTATTTCTCATCTTCTTTTCCCCTATACGACAATGATTCATGAGACTGTGAAGAACTGCCACAGGGCAGCAAAATTAGCAAATATCACTGACACAATGTTTCCTATGTAAGATTCTGATTTTCTGCACTGTTGCACTAAAATTATGGTACTAAAATTTCTCCCTGCCTCTCAGGCATTTTTTACTGTCACCTTCCATGCACGATGCAAATTCAAGCAATCACCTCATCCTCAAGTTCCAGCACTTTCTCTCTGTATTCTTCAAGCTCCTGGCTGGTAAGTGAAATCACTTCTTGCAGCTCTTTTTCCAGCATCAACTTACTACTGCTAACAGCTTGCAATTCTGTCTCCAGAGCTTGCATCCTTTCCTAGAGACAGAGAGATCACAAGCACAATTAATACATCATCCATCTACAGGACTAATTTTGATTTTGTTAAAAAGCCTACTTTTCTAGCAAGTATTAGATGAGGGGCTAGTGCTTAATGTAAAAAATCTTGCTCAGAGCTTTCCACCTTTGCATCTGGCTAATGCTGTTAAGAGCATTTGCCATCTTGCTCCACTGGTCCAAAGAATTGGAGCTTTTTCCAGTAAATTAATTTGCTTATCACAGGTATAACATATATGAGTAAGTTATGGCTACCATGAAGAACTTTTAATGGTGAATGAGAAAAAAAAACAACTAGTTAAGAGTTTGAATTTTGGAAAATCTTCAGATGCTGAGCCTTTAAAACAAACAAACAGACAAAACTCCAAAAAACAAACAACAAAACATAAACAAAAAATAAACCAACACAAAAAACCCCAAAACCACACTAAAAAAACACAACCCCCCAGAACCCAAACAAACAGCAAAAATTAATCAGCAAATTTAGCCCTAAGGTTGATCATCCCCTTGAGTTTGGATTACAATTAGTAACCTGAAAGATACAAGTAAAATTATCAAAACAACAACCACCACCAAACAACAAAACAAAATACAAAAGCACAACCAAACCAAAGCCTGACAAATCACCTCTCTCAAATGTTGTTAAGGAAACTCTCAGTGCTTGGAACACTGATACCATGTTCTTATGAAGCTTTACATTCCAAATATTTTCATCACTTCAGCGTCAAATTCTATCTCAAGACTTGTATGTAATAACAAGATGGCTCTATCTTTGTACTAACAATGTTAAAAGACATCTGCATACTTGAGCAATCTGGTTGCTTCCACCATCAGTGATTTGTGCTTTTAGTTTGCTCAACTCTGCTTCAGCAGATTCCTTTGCAGCGAGAGATTCCTGTAGCCGACGACTAAGAATGCCGACTGCATTCTCATAAGCTTTATGTTTTGCTTTCATCTCTTTCTGAGCACTTGTCAGATCTGACCCTAGACGCTTCATTTTCTGTTTCTGCTCAGTAATGGCCCTGGAGTGAAAGAAAAAACAAAACAACAGGTAAACCCCAAAATTGCCTGAAAACAGTTCTAAAAGATTCACTTTTCATATGGCCCAACAAAAACCAACATCCATTTGGATGACACTCGGACTATCTACATCTCCCAAAGAAGACGAGGGAATAGTAAGAGAGTGATTGCTAAACAGGTGAATACGCTGCATTTCTTTGGTCTGTGCTAAAAGGACACTTACTTTTTTGCTTCCTCTTGCAATTGTTCTACTTGTTGTTTTAATGCCTGGTTTGCCTCAGCAAGAGATGCCATTTGCTCCTTATCGAACTGTAAAGACTTTGGAAGGAAGGAAGCACCCATGAGAATAAGAACAAAAGCATGTTTACTGTATGCTGGATTATAAAAGAATAAGCATAAAGTTTCAAAATTACTTCCATCTCTAAATATAAACTGTTCCAAGGTACTCCATCTCCTTTCTCTCATTTTTATTTCTTCCCTCTGTGGCCACCATCATAAGATTTCTAGTTTGGTCTTTGCTCTCAGATGGAGTTCCCTTGTGGATGAAGCAAACTGCTTCCTCCCTACACCTCGACCACTCCTGCAGCACGCCTCTCCCCACTTACTTACACGAGGTGTTCATAAGCAGTCACGCTTTTACAGAATTTTGGCAGGAATATGCTCAAGTGTGTAGGCAATATTAAACATGTAACTGAGAATCTTAATTTGCAGGTGGTCATTCTGTTTATTTCCAAAGTTAACAGAAATAGCAATGCATCCTGGATGAAACACTCTCAAAGCCCAAAGCTTAACACCTTCCATACCTGTAGGCGTCTTTCCATATCGTCTCGTTCGTTCTGCACTGATTGAAGTTGATTTTCTAATTCTACCATCTGCTGGTGAACCTGAGATACTTCCTTCTGGAGTTTTGAATGGTCAGATTCAAGCGACTGTTTTTCAATTTGAATTTTCAGTAGCTCTCGTTTTAACTCTTTCAATTCTGTGTCCAGCTTCTTCTTTGTAGATTTCAGCTCGCTAATCAGCTGGTCCTTAGAACTTGCATCTCTTCGATAGGCTTCCACCATTACCTTGGACACAAGAGTTTCAGGAGAACAATGTCACCTCTGTTACTGCTTTCCAAACTTAAGAATAATTTACTATAAAGTATTTATATTTACTAACATTCTTTCAGTTTGTGGGGGTGGTTGTTAAAGAATACAAACCACTATCATCTTCTGTAACAGATTTACTCTGGTTCAAAGACCTTTATATAAGCTGAGATATCAAATACAACAATGTATCAGCAGTTCATAAAAAACCCACCTCTGAGTAAAGGTGTTTATAGCAACACAGGATACTCTTCACATTATTTATGGAGCTGCAGTAATTACATACCATTTTTTTAAAACTAAATGTAAAAATTTTACCAGGACTGTAAAATTATGTCACAAAGTTCTTTGATACAGAAAATTATTTCAAGTGTCCTCACAAACCCCTCAGAAATGCATGCCTTCATTAAAAAGAAAAAGAAAGTATAAATCGAAGTATCTTCATTGGCTTTATTTCTTTGAAATAATTTGCCTTTGCTTACCTTCTGCTGAAGGAACTGTTCCTTCACTTTTTGAACCTGTTTTTTAAGGTTGGCATTTTCTTGTTGCAGATTTTCTACCTGCCAGAGGGAGGAAAAAAAAGCAAATGTTGCTTTACATGCCAAATGCCATATTCTACATTATTTCAAGCAGTGACAGTATCTATACATCCCTGCAACAGCTACTTTAAATAAGATACTTAAGAGATTTGTTACCTGGCTTGACTTGATGGCCATTTCTTGCCTCAATTGCTCCAAGATTTCTGATGCTACCTCTGTATCTTCTCCAAGGCGTATTGCTCCTTCATCAAGTTGCTCTTTGCTTGCTTTTGCTGCCTGCAAAGCTACTTCCAAGACAATCTTCTCATTCTGCAAATACTGTATCATATCATCTTTAGAAGTAGAGTCACTTTGGAACTCCTCTAGTCTGGCCTTTAGTTCATCATACTGTGTCTGCAGGTCATCCAGGGACTGCTCTTTGGTGTGCAATGTCTCTTGGATCAGAGTGAATTGCTTCATTAGGTCTAGGTGTTCTTGCTGTAAAGATTCGAGCTGAAGATCTCGCTGATGCAAAGTCAGCTTGACCTGGGAAGAAGGATTTTAAGATTAAATTCATACAAAATGAGTGTTATCTTTGCAAATGCACTCCAATCAAAATAAAATACTTTAACTAATATTTTAGCTTCTAGGATAAAATAACAGAAGATGAAAAAAAATTTAATTTTTCTAGGCCACTACTTCTATTTGCTCTATTAATTGCATTGATTGCCTTCTGCAGCATTTGTAATCTTACAGGTTAAACAATGACCAGAATGACAAACCTAAAATATTAAGTAATACTCACAGTATTCTAATTATTATTTGAAAAATGTGTCCACAGTAAATATCCTGGGTAAATTCAGTGTTATTAATGACAATGCCATAATTACACAGAACATAATACTGAGCCATCACATACTTCATCTCATTCCAGCCCTTGACATGCTGCCTTTGTAATGTTACAAGGTTAAAGCAGGATTCTGTAGCAAAGTACAGATTTATTATGCTGTAATTGTATATAATGGTATCCCCACTGCCTAACATCTTTGAACGTGGATCTATGCTTCCTATCTAGACTTAGAATAATCACATACTGAATTCATGAAAACCCCAACATCTTACATGACAATAGTTCTGAAGTTTCAAAAAAGTATTGTTACTGGGATGGTTGAAGAAGGAGCCTTTTCACCTGGGCCAGAGTGCCTTTGATATGGATTTCATTTTTGCAGCAGTCTTTCAAGTTTAAAAGTTTAGAGCTCGGTATCTATTTACTATTGCCTTTTCAGCCAAGTCAGTCTTCCCCTTGAAACCCTTGGAAAGTCACCAAACAACAGTCTACCTGTTCCAGTTCTTGCTCCAATGTTGCTGCAGAATCAGCCATTTTCTGAAGCTGTTCTTTCTCATCCTCAAACTCCTCTAGTTTTCTCTGCAAGTCTTCTTCCACCATTGTTTTAGCCTCCTGGATCTGCACGAAGGCAGCTTCTTGATCTAACATGTCAGCCTGCACAGAAAAAACAAGGAATCAATTTCTACAATTTCAGTGGAAGGGGAAGAGTGGGCGAAGAAAAAAAAAGGTAAGTTATGAAGAAAATATATAGAGAAAAGACACAAGCAAAACCAATTCTGATGTCTACCATATACACCTGTATGTCTTCACTGAAGTCACCCATTCATATTACAACACAGTGAGTGTTTTGTATGCCTGTGACAATCAGAATTCCTCTTAAACACCACGCCCTTTCTAAACTGATGGAACAAGAGGCAAACAAATGCCAAAGCTGAAAATGCAAGTATCACTTTGGAATGGGAAACACATGGCCTTGCTCCCTCTTACTCTTTGAAGTGTCAGGCAAATTAATTTGCTCTGAAATATTTACTGGGTTTACAATGTAGCATTTTCATAAGAATTCTGTTACTTTGCTGCAATAGCCTTGAGTTTGCAAAACCTAAATAGACAACCTAGGCAGGACATAATTCATGAAAACCACCTACAACCATACCTCAATGTTTTGCAGCTGTGCTGCAATACGTTCCTTTTCTTTAATGGATCTGTGCTGGGTTTCAGTCAGCTGCTGAGACAATGTCACATTCTCTAGTTTGAGATGTTCCAACATACCTGCTTGAGTCATTTGCCCAGCCTAAAGGAAAGTGGGGGGAAAAAAATAATCAAAAAAAAATCACAGATTAATACCAACAGTCAAAATTTGGCCAACAAATTTTAGAGTTTCAGAAAAAAAAAAAAAAAATCACATTGAATCTTATCTGTGTCTTATCTCAGCTATTGCTTTCATGGCCCTGCAGATCTTTGTCCACAGAAGGTAAGTGCTTTGGTTAAATTTATGCCTCAGCATTAATGTGAACTAACACCTCATAACTGAAAAACGAAACACCATCCCCTACTGCTCTCCACCTGAAGAATATACAAGTGAGACCTGCTCATAAACAGTGCCCTCTGAATACAACTGATGGAAAAATAGAACAGATTCTCAGATTTACAGATTCCCATATGCAAGTAAATCATAATACCTGTATGTTGGCCATCTCGCTCTGCAGCCTGACACGGGCCTCCTGTGCTAGTACAAGCTGCTGCTGGTACCACTGCCGCACGTTTTGGAGCGATGTGATTTCTGTTTCAGATGCCTTTAGCTTATTGGTCAGTGTGGTCCTTTCTAACTGCACCTTCTGAAGCTGGCTCTGTAAAGAAGCCAACTGTTGTCGCAGATCATGAACTAGAAAAATAAAAATAAAGAACTTGGACTAGAGTGCTCCATTGTTCTATTTTTATTCATACATTTTCAAGGATTACTGCTATATAAAAATAAAAAATGATTTATGGAATACAAACTTAAAGATTGACATTTACATCATCCCACCTGTGCTGTCTCTAGTGAGAACATTTTTTTGCATATCTTCAACCTTCATCAGGAGTCTTTGGTACTGTTCCTCTGCTAACTGCAAATCATTATTTGAAGAAGCCAAACTTGCATTCTTTGCTTCCAAGGTATTTTGCAGGTCAGCCATGGCTCGTTCCAGATCCCAGCAAGACTGCTTTAATGTGGCCACTTCTGAGCTCAGAGAGTCTTGCTTCTGCTGGCTGTTTTGGCTGTGCTCCACCTGCGCCTGAAGCTTCATGCTCAAAGCTGCAAGTTGGGCTTGTAGCTCAGTCTTCTCTTTGAGAGCCTGAATGTGTCCGGAAAAACAAAATACAGAAATTTGAAAATACATTAATGGCTGACTAAAGATGCCAAGCAAAACAGTTTTGTTGAGGCAAAGACCACTTGCTTGTAAAAAGTTTATTTTGAAGTGATACGTCACCTACCGTTTATTTCAGATAGTCAAAGAAAATACAGAGGAAAGCACAGAAAAGATGATAGTGTTATATGTCAGTAACCATGTCAAGATTTTTAATAAGATGTGTTTCCACACTTAAAGGAAGAATGCTTGTATGGAATGTGTTATACCATCCGTCAAAGAGAAAACACAGCTACAAAGACATTGCTAGCACTACTCTGGATTTATCATCTGTCTTAATTGATTTAAGAAAAGAAAAAAAAGCCAAAAAACCCCACAACTTTTGACTTTGCAGACATCACTAACTTTATCCACTTAAGCATTTGTATTGGGTTTGCATGACAAGTTGTTTTTTGTTTTTTTTTTGTGGGGCTGCAGGGGTGGCTTCTGTGAGAAGCTGCTGGAAGCTTCCCCTGTCAATAAAGGCAATGCCAGTCAGATCCAAGATGGACCAGCCGCTGGCCAAAACTGAGCCCATCATTAGTGGCAGTGGCACCTCTGTGATAACATAATTAAGAAAGGGAAAAAATCCCAACCCTACAGAAGAACACCAGCAGAGAGAAATGAGTGTGAATACAAGAGAGAAACAGCCCTGTAGACATCAAGGGTGGTGAAGGAGGAGAAGATGCTCCAGGCACTGTAGCAGAGAATTCCCAGCAGCTTATGGTAAAGACCATGGTGAAGCAGGCTGTTCCCCTGCAGCCCAAGGGGGTTAATGGTGATGCAGATATTCAGCTGCAGCCCACAGAGGACCCCCCACTGGAGCAGGTGGATGTGCCCAAAGGAGGCTGTGACCCCATGCAAAGGGGAGCAGGCTCCTGGCAGAACCTGTGGACCAGTGAAGAGAGGAGGTCATGCTGGAGCAGTATGTGAAGAACTGCAGCCCGTGGGAAGGACTCATGTTGGAGAAATTCATAGAGAACTGTCTTCTGTAGGAGGGACCCCACCTTGGAGCAAGGGAAGAGTGTGGAGGGAGTGGCAGAAACAATGTGTGATGAACTGTCCACAACCCCCATTCCCCATCCCTCTGCAACACTGACGAAGTTGAGAAAAATCAAGAGTGAAGTTAAATTTGGGAAGAAGGGAGAAGTTTAAGATTTGGTTTTATTTCTTGTTATCCTTCTCTGTTTTAATTGGTAATACATTAAACTAATTTCCCCAAGTAGAGTCTGTTATGCTGTGATGGTAATGGGCAAGTGATCTCTCCCTGTTCTTATCTTGACCCACCAGACTTTCATTATATTTTTTCCTCTCCCCTTGTCCAGCATTTTGGAGGGGGTTGAAGAGTAATAGAGTGGCTTTAGTGGGCACCCAGTGTCCAGCCAAGGTCAACCCACCACAGCATCCTTGTAAAATATCTTATTCAGCAATGTTCCTACAGAACACAATTCCCACAAGTGATGAGTAAAAGGCTCTTGAAAATTAATTAACATACTAATATAATTTGCTAAATAGAGAAATTCGTATTCATTTTCTACCTGATTAGCTTCTAGTGAGAGTGCTTCTAGTTGCCCTTCAAGTCTCATCTTCTCCTTCAGAACCTGCAACATTTCGTCATGAGTTCCTGCGATAGAGCTTTCCACAGAAACACTGGAGACAGAGACAGCACATACACAGTTAAAGGGTTAGAATACAACACTCATCTACTTGAAGGAAAGTGAAGCTGAAATGAAGAGATACTCAGACTCCAGTTGTGACCTAGAATTTAGGACTTGTTTTCTGGCTTTATGATGGAATGAGAACATAGTGAAACAGCCTCTGTTACCATCCAAAGAGAGAAAGAAATTATATTCACGCTACGCTTTTATCCATTAGTTCCCTAATCTTGCAGCAGCTAGAATCTAGTGTGGCACCAATATATTTGTTATTTTACAGAAGTGCAATCGTTGACTTCATTATATCCTGTATCTGCATATCCCAGTACAAGCAGACAAATGGACAAAATGGGAGCACAAAACCTCCACAACTACTGTCTGCAATTGTCTGCTTTAACACAAAAGTGACAGAGAAATACCAACAGCTGCTGCAAAAGAAGGAAGAACAGAGATTTGGTATAAAGAATTCCTTATGCTCCTTTTCCTGATGTACAGACAAGGAGTCTAAAGAAAAAGATCACTCTCATTACTGAAAGAATTGAGTCTAAGCTGGAATAATTGTCAACAACTGATTTTACCTTAAAATCTTAGGCATTACACTTTATTCCAATGGGGGGGGGGGGAAGGTAATTTCAAAATTAGCATGTATAAAACATACATCTGCAGCCAACTGATAAAAAGCAACTGCATTGTTGAAGACTTCACCAGTTATCCACTTGCTTGCTGCATCACAGTTTAATACCTACCATAAACACATAAGCTTGTGAGACTAAGTAAATCTCATTCTAAAGGGCTGAAGAGAATAAGAGCATCTAGGCCAAAACTTTTGGCATTTGCTAACTATGAGGTCTGAAAGGTATATGCACAAATCAGTAAAAGGGCGATAAATATCACTGAGTCAGTTAAGCCTATACTTACAGACTTTAAAGACCAATGCAACATCAATTCGGTGAATGAACGTCTGCTTCACAAGTACGTACAGATATAAGCAACTGCCAGCAGTATTTTTAAAACACACTGTTAGTGGCAAAAGTATCTTGCTCTAAATATAGACTTAGCAAATAGGGGCTCATGTGAAGTCACCTTTCAGTTTCTTTTAGAATCTGTAAGTTAACAGTAGATTTGATCACAAAGAATAGAAGTTAAAACTGCATCCAAAGTTAGTAGAAGGTAAGAGTAATACACTGCCTGTTCCAAGGAAGTATAAAGCCTAACAATGGCCTCGCTATACAATGACTTTTCTTACCTGCTAGAAATACTGTCTCTCCTACTCCGTACTTCCCCATTAACTTCTTGCTCTTGGCCTTGATGTTCCACTGCTGCAGCCTGTAGCACCTCATGGATGGAAGGAAATTGCCCCATTGCATCAGGATGTATCTTCTGACCGTTTATTGTATATGGTACACTCTGTTTGCCTTCTGCATTCTGTAAACTGTTGTACAGCCCTTTTCCTGACACGCTGCTGTAGGTAGAGCTGTCACTCTCATTTCCGTCCAGTCTCATTCCCACTTCACTCCCATCGATCTCTGAAACACTATCCCCTGCCAAGGAGGAATTCTCTATTTGATCATCCATGTCAGAGGGCAGACTAATCTCAGAAACAACTGATGTTGGACCACTTCTATTTTCTTTCAGAGTCCCGCCAGGTAAATCAGTAGCCACAAAATTCCCAGCAGCATTTCCAGAGCCTGAATCTTCACTTCTGTAGTCAGCCAAGGACCGGATCTTACTGGGCTTAGATTTTGAACTTCTTCTCTCTTTTGAGGACGATGGAAGTCCCAGGCTACCCAGTTTTGGGCCCCTGGGGACACTGGTCCGCAAGAAGGAGTATTCTTTTGTCATTGCTACAGTGCTAGCTCTTGGCAAGATTTCTGGATTTAACATCAGCTCAGGATCTAAGGTGCTGGAGGGCCGGTTTTTGGGTGTAGACTGATTTGACTGAAAGAAGCATAGAGTCAGCAATAAATTTATTGAACTAGCACCAAAGACTTATTTTGATGTAGAA
Organism: Chloroceryle amazona; assembly: GCA_027560015.1. Taxonomy (NCBI): domain Eukaryota; kingdom Metazoa; phylum Chordata; class Aves; order Coraciiformes; family Cerylidae; genus Chloroceryle; species Chloroceryle amazona. The sequence continues at coordinate 7,287 of JANHFX010011132.1, read as the reverse complement.
CTTAATACATAAAGCCCTACTATGCTTTTACATCAATATATGCATCATTTTCTAAACAAGGTAAATTACATCAGCAATCAACCCTATCAAGGCTCAGTATATGCATGTTGGAAATGATCAAGGTAGACTCCAACAGCTAACTGAAAAATATGGGAAAAATTGAACATTTAGGTTACTTAAGTTCTGGGTTTGTTTTTCAACCCCCTTTTATTAAGTAGCACAACATGGCATGTTACTGATGAGGTAACAGCAAAACAAATTCTACACGCACAGAAGAAAAAAAATGCTTTCCTCACATTTGAGAAAACTACCAAACAATTAAAGCAGAAAAAACAGTTATTTAGAGCACAGAAAGGATAATGTTTTCAATCTTCTCAACAACACACCGAATCTAGAAGGTCTGCTATGTGATACTCACTCTTTCTTGATGTCTCCTCACTCTGTATTGTTTGAGCTGTTCTTCAAGCCGTCTTCTTGCTTGAAGTCTTATTTGTTCTTCTTTCTCCAATGGGAGTGAAGACTCGACTGAGCCTGTAAGTGAAAGGTGTCTTTACAGTCAAAAAGAAAACTCCAACACAGGCAAATCTGAAGCAAAACAAAAAAGCTCCTTCTACCATCAGCAACATGCTTCATGCTTAAGCAAGGAATGCAAGGAAAGCCCACTGGCATGCACCTCAGAATACCCTCTTCTAATATATCCTTGTGTAAGCATTGACAAAGCCCATGTATCGACGTTGCTCAGTTTGCAAAAGCTGTAGGTCCTCCATGTTCATGTGACAAGATATTCTACAGCAAGAACAAAACTATCATTGTCATTTTATCTCACCTCTCCTGCCCTTCTGATGCTACTAAAATTATAAACTGAGCAAGACCTACACAGTCCATTTGTTCCCTACAGTTCAGGGAAAGGCGTTCCCTAGATACATTTGCTTCCTTTCGTTAACTCGCATTAAATCTTTCCCACAGTAAGAGTTCTTAAAAACATTAATGCTGCAGAATATTTCTGAAATAGATACTTCAGTATAATGGCTTCTGCTTTCTCTCCCTTTTATTGCTCTTCTCTTCCCCTCTTTAATACTTTACTTAAAATCACATGGTTCTCCTATTCTGTTCTTGTTTGTTTGTTTTTTTTTTCCTAACATCACCTGTTACTCTTAATAATCAAGAGGATTAGAGTAGCTTCAGCCCCAGAAAGCATAAAGGCCCCTCCAGCATAAGAAAAAAATTTTAAATGGTAAGGCAAGTACCTCAGCTGCAGCAGAGGGTGGTTTATGGAAAGAAAATGAACTGTAGTTCAAAGTAAAAGCTTACTGCAAAAATTAAGTTTAGTTGAAGCTTAAATGATGTTATAGGATTCTAGAGCCAGACTCAGAGTAAAAAGCTTTATGCAGCAAGAGAAAGCAGGGGCACCACCATAAACAGATGCTTACACAATTCAGTTTCTTGCATGGGAAGACTTAGTTTGAGAGACTGCAAAGCTTCTTTTCTAAGAACTATGCCCTCAGCACTAGTTCCCTGAGACTTCCTTAGGCTGTCATGGAAACCAGTCACACCTGGGGACAACTCCTGACCCTGTGCATTGCTGGTGGGGTCAAAAGATACAGGAGAGTCAGGGAAGAGTGACTCTGGCCCATTCTGGCAGGCATCCACTTTGCTGTTTATCTCCAGACTTCCCTCTTCATTTGGCACTTCGTTGATGTTAATACTGGTAGCTGGAAAAGAAAGGTTCACTGAGCTACACTTTAAGCCACCCCATTTACACACCTCCACCCAAATACCATGCTACTACTACTGCCTTTAGACTGTAAGAATATGAAAATTGCTAATGACAGCAAATGGTACAAAGAATTTTATAAAGGAATTTTGATTCCAGAACAAGTTCCTTTCATATGCTTTACTATGTTGCCTTCCAGCAGGACCTCAGAAGTATAAAATATCTTCAAAACACACAGGGTTTTAGATCTTGTTAGGTTTAGAAGCATAAAACATTGAGTGCAAGTAACGTGATCTGTGGCACACTGAGTGGCACCTACTACAAATAAGACTCAGCAACTGTGGGCCAGTGCTGAATGAATCAGCTCTTTGGTATGCTGCTGGGCACTGGGAGAAAGCATCCACCATCCTGACTTCCAGCCTGGGCCAAGCAGAGTTTCTCAATTTTTAAACTGAGTTTAATTTTTTCTTTTCTTTTTTTCTTTTTTTTTTTTTTTTAACAGCACACCTTCATCAAAAGCAAAGCTCACATGTATCAAAAGAACAAAACTACCGAACAAAACTACCAATTAAAAGGCAGTTCAAGAGCCACTTTAATACCAGTTTTATCCCCACTTACTAATACTGCGTTTTTCTTTTCCATCAGGAACAATGCATCTTCAAAACCAGTGACACTTGACAGGATTTCTCAGGCATTTCTACTTCACGTGGCTGAGGACGACTTACAATTATGAATTTGCTGTTGCTGCTAAACTGTTTATCTAACTTTAAATGCATTATTATAGATCTTTAAATGCATTATTATAGAACTCCAATGAGCAGGGTACTGAAATAGCATTTTCACACCATGGGAATAATTGGAGTAACTAGAACTCACTGGAATAATAAGGAAGATTTCATTATTTTTCTTAAAAATGTTTGAAAATATTTAACATTGATGATTACAAAGTATTTGCCAGTTTCCTCTTTGTATTTTTTCCTCCTCTCAGAGCTAAAGACTTAAATAAGCAGCTTGTTTTTTTCCAAGTCTGCTCAAAGAGGATGTGTGAGAAAAAACAACAAAACAAACCAGAACTGAGAAGCAGATCTTTCCAAAACTATGTCTTTCTAAGATTCATATGCAAAAATATTCTGTAGCCAGGAAGTTGATTACAATGACTCCATAAAACTTTAATTATTGATTTAGACCAGCCTAGTAACATCTTGCTATTAAACTTTTTCCCGTGTGAATCACTACAAACTCCTGAAAGCAAAACAATTAAAAAACCCGAACAAATAAATAAAAATAAAGCTATTATCATTCATATATGTGGTGAACATTAGAATGCACCCTGAAATTAAATAAGCCATATGGGAAAAGGTTACAGGTAGGAAGATAGACTTTTCAATTGTTTTCCCTTTTGTTACTGTAGAAAACAAAAGATTTCCTTCTAAGTGTAGTCAAATTTCACTTCAGAGTCATCCAAAAAAATAAATTTCCATCACTAACCATTAATTCCCACTTCTACAGTCTATCCTCCCTTAAGTCAGCACAGATGTTTGTATAGTGAACCAGCTCAGAGGAAACTGAATGAGGAAACTGAAAGAGGAAACTGAACGTGAGTAAAAAGTTTCCAGCCTCAGGTTCCCAAAGCACCTCACCTCTCTAAGATTTGAATTAAAACATTTGTTGGTATCTTATTTGTTACACAGAGAACATTTTCAGGCCATTTTAGCCTGAATCAGTTCTCCAATTTAGTTCAAGTGGTCACAAAAACACCCGAAGGCTCAATGGAAGGGTGCAACAAGGATGCAAAGGAGGCCAGAGGATAGGACTGTTCTTTAATGTCTAAGCAAAGCCAGAGTTTAAGGCATTTTAAACTTAAAAGATTATCAAAGCCAAATTAAAATAGTCAGTGTGCTAAGATTAGCCAGAAGAAGCCAAACATAAGAAGATACCTCGTACATTCAGAAATATTATTGCTTCCCTTCTCTTGGAAACTGCAGATATTACTGCATCAGGTTTGTACTTTATTTACTTTTTAATCTTCACAACTGTGGGTGGTACACATATACAGAAGAGATGCTGGAGAAGAATTCTGGAGGAATGGTTTCCTGGCAACTTCCTGGGGCCATGAGACACTCAGGATCTAAACACCTCCTCGAATTAAAGTAATTTAATTGCAGTAGTGTCAATACAACTGCTGTCTTTTTAGACTAGTGGAGGAGGAGATGCAATTAGATAGGAAACAGTAGAAAGACAGTACCTATTTGTAAGCCGCAATTCAATTGTTTGGACAATGTTCAACACAGGAGAAGACGGCAAAATGTGATCTCCAACTTCATAAAAGATGAATGATTCATCACTTAACTACACTCTGCCAGCCTGATAATGGGCAGTGTAAGAAATGCAAATAAAGTCTCAGGCCTCCACATACTTGCCCATGACAAGATGACAGATCTGCAGGAGGAGGAGGGCGGAAGGCTAACAACCTAATCACATGACCACCTCCTTTTACATAAATAACCTGCAAACTTTTGTGTATCTCTGCAGCTGCAACATATACGCTCCACCCACCTACCACCATATCCTTGTATACCAACATAGCCTTAGATACCATTAAATACTGGAATAGGAATAGTGGCTGTTGAACCTCCTTCTCTGGAAATTTTCAGAATTCAACAGGACCAGGCCTGAGAAACCTGTTCTAGCTTCAAAGCTAGGGCTGCTCTGGGCATGAGGCTGGCCTAGACCCACAGAGGTCCCTTCTAACCCAAGTCTGATTCTATAATCTACTCAGAACAGTGCTCTCTTAGGTTTCTCATAAACAGCTGCATTATTATTTTATTATAGAGCTTGTCTATGTATAAAACTTATTTTGAGATAATTTGGGGAGTACATGCCAGCATCATTGTTCCATAAATGGAAGTACAGAGAGACTTTTTAAGTAAGTTTTTTTAAGTATTTTTGGGCTTTGCCTAATCAATTTAATTTATTAGGAAAATTTATTTTGCTAGAATAAAGGACACCAGTCATGAGCTTACTCCATAACAATCATTTAAGAACTGTTCTAGAGAATTTCTGGTACACACTCTTGGAAACACTATCAGAAGACAGTAACACCCTGATTAGCACATGCTCAACTGACAGCCAATAGTACTTAATAGTTTGGTTTTGTTTTGGAAGAATAAGTTTAAAACAAAAGACAGTTTTCCCATAAACAGAGCCATAGCCTTCACCAAACTTGCTTAAAATTGCTGTACAAGGATTTCCTGACCTCAGGGAAAACAAGTCCTTCAGCATCACCTGAATAACAAAACAGACAGTCGTAGAAAGGTCTGGGTGAGACTAGGAAATTATTTGGTGCATATGAAGTAACTTACTGTTAATTTCATCTGTTGTAACTGGCAAATCTGATTTGACTTTACAATCCAAAAGTTCTTCAGAGCTGCTAGGGGCCCCATTACTGCTTCTGTTCTCCAAGTGAACATCCTGCTGGACAGACAAGGAGTCCATGGTAAAAACAATCCAGATGCCTGGAAAGTTTTTCTTCTGAAGACTTTGGTGCCACGTGAAACTACCAAGTCCTGTTTCTCTCCATCAGCAACAACAGCTTCAAGATGTTACACAGGAGCACAGTTCTGAGCCTTACAGCTGTTGAGTGCAGCAGGCAGACGATAATCCCAGGTAATCACAAAAACAGCTCACAGCCAAAGTTGTAATCACCAAGAAGCTGCATCCTCTAGAAACAAAGTGTAGTAAATTTACAAATATTTCTTTGAGATTTGAAAATAGGAGTTAAAAAGCTCATAGTGCTCACAGACCACCCAATAGCCCAACTTCAACAAACAGAACCAGGACATGAGGTAATAACAGAAAATGAAATACAAACAAGTATCCAGCTTCTGTGAATAAGAAGTGATCTGTTTAGCAGCTTTTTTGATTATCACTTTTTTTTTTTAGTAGCATCAATACACCAGCATAATGATGCAACGATAATATTCAGCAAAACAACCAATTTAAGATTAGTGTTGCTTTCACTGGAAATGCCTCTTTGGTCTCTGCTTTAATAAGGTGTCAGTATTCAGACTAGCATTTTGCTCTGTAGATTACAGTCTGCATTTTAATACCATACATTTCATTTTAAGGACCTACTCACATTTAAGTTTCAATAACTTTAGTTAGAATGCTGTATGGAATTCAGATTTTTTTAAATTAAATCACATCATTACTCTACTTGCCTGCAGTGCAACCAGTACCTAGCACTGTACAGAGCCTGAACTACTAATCACAGCACACCCTGGCAGTCAGAGCATGGCCTGGGTTGCAGTTCAACACTGCCTGCTCCTATGGCGAGTCCAGGGAGGGTTTCCAAACCCAGCTTACAGAATTTGCCAGTGATTCTCCAGGCATTCAGATCTTACCTTTGAGTATAGACTCAGCCAATTAATAAAACCTGACAGAAGCTGTTGTACATAGTCACTTCAAGTATTTAAGTTTTGTTCACATAGTTAGTGACAGATGAATTCAGATTATAAAAGGTTATAGTTCCTATTTATTAAAGAAACATTTTTAAAAAAAATGGAGGTGGGGAGAATGCCAAGTCAGGAACATTTTGATTGCAGTTTTACATGAACACAAACATTTTGAGACACATTCTTTCTGTATCTTGAGTACTTGTGTAACTCCTACTATAGCAAAGTGCCCAGAACATCAAGCAACAAAACAGTCACATAAAAAAAAAAAAAAACAACCACCCTGAAGCTGCAAACAGCTCAGGATACACAGGACTAGATGTTTATGTAGGTGAGCCTTGTGCAGGCTAGCTGTGAAGAAGCCAGAACCCTGAAGCACATTTCTAAAAGAGAAACCCCCGCCAAACAGAAAGAAAAACCTTTGCCATGGTTTGTAATTGATTTTTTAAAGCTTTTCTGTATAATAAAGCTTACAATAAAACTTCTGGAATAACAGCCATTGTATGGCAAATAGAGAGTACATGACAGCTCACAAAGAGGCATTACAGACAAAAGACAAGCACAATTTAAACTGCTTACACCTTGGCAAGATCCATCCAACGTTAGATGGCCTGTTATCCTCGCCATAAAACGCCTCTGGATAATCAGGAACACAAAGAACAGCTTTCTCCTCTACAGCCCATTCCCAAATATTAAAGGTTAAAGCATTTTTGGTTCAAAGCCTTTTTGTAGCTCTGTGTGAACACAGCAGACAAACACGCACACACCCACAAAGACGTACGCACGCCACCGGGACTCAGCAGCAACCTCACAGGGAAAGGAGCTGGGCGAAAATAACCGATTCTGTCTAAAACACCAATAACCGGGAAGGCAACGGAACCAGGTCCTGGGCTGGGGGCTCCGCCCGGCGGGACACAGCCCGGGGAGTTCCCGGTCAGCGGCCGGGGCGTCTCTCTGGGGCGCCGGCAGAGGCACTCGGAGGCCCGGAGTCGCAGCCCGAGGGGCCGGGCCGGGCCGGGCGGCTCCCCGTACCCCGGCAGGCCGCACGGAGGGCGGACAGCCCCGAGCGCACCCCCCCCCGGCCTGAAGCAGTGCCCGGCCGCCCCCAGGCACCCCCCC
>JANHFX010011131.1:0-13353 GCA_027560015.1 Chloroceryle amazona | reverse complement strand
GACTGTACTGACACCTGAACTAACCTGGTTTACTGGTTTAGGTCTGAAGGAGGCCTTCTTTTGCCTCCCTCTCCATAAAGCCAGCCAGAAAATTTAAATGGGAAAATCCTAAAAGTGGACATAAGACTCAGCTCACTTGGATGGTGTTGCCAAAGGGTTCAAAAACAGCCCTACCAGATTTGGTAATCAACTCACAGAAGATCTTGAGTCCTGGAGGCCCCATCTGAGGATGGGAAGCTGTTGCAATATGTGGATGATATCCTGATTGCCACCAAGACAAAGGATGCTTGAATGACCCGGACGGTGAGTCTGATAAATCTGGGGGGGCTCCAGGGATACTGGGTATCTAAGAAGAAGGCCCAAGTAATGCAGTGTAAGGTGATTTATCTGGGCTACCAGATCAGTGCTAGACAAAGGACTTTGGGACAGGTCTGAAAAGAGGCAATACGTCAGACCCCGAGACCACAAACAGTGAAAGCATTACGGACTTTCCTGGGAATGACCAGGTGGTGCCAACTATGGACCTATAACTAGGGATTGCTTGTTAAACCCCTGTATTCACTCAGAAATACCTCGAATGGAACACAGAGACTACACAGGCCTATGAGTTGCTGAAACAGGCCTTAGGACTTCCAGATGTGAGCAAGCTATTTTTCTTTTTCCCACGAGAAGCAAGGGATTGCCCTAGGGATACTGGCACAAGATCTGGGCCCATATCGACAAGCAGTTGCTTACACTACTGCAAAAGGCTGACCCGGGTGCTTGTGAGCAGCAGTGGTGTTAAACATCCAAGAAGCCCAAAAATTCACCCTGGGTCAGAAAATGACTGTGTTGGTATCCCATACAGTAAGCAAAGTGTGGACACTGGCTTTCCCCACAAAGATCCTTGAAATATCAGGAGAGCGAGATGATGTGGACATCATGGTTACTCACATTGTCAATCCAGCTTCTTTCCTCAGTGAAAGCCCAGGAAAACCAGTGCATCATGACTGTCTGGAGACTACTGAAGCAACATACTCGAGCCGTTTGCACCTGAGAGACAGTCCTATGGAAAACACGGAGAACTGGTTCACAGATGGAAGCAGCTCTGTCCTGAACGGTAAAAGGCATGCTGGATATGCTGGATGTGCCATCATCACCAGTCAGAAAGGAATGGAATTAGGAGCTTCACCTGTAAATACCTCTGCACGAAAGGCAGAAATAATTGCTCTGACCTGCGCCCTGGAATTGGCACATGGCAGATGCTTTTGGGGTCGTACACGTGCACGGAACGATCTGGAAAGAGAGGGGACTGTTGAATTCACAGGGCAAAAACATCAAGCATGCAGAAGAGATCCTGAAACTGTTGGAGGCAGTTGAACTCCCTGAGAAAGTGGCGTTCATGCACATTAAAGCGCACCAGAAACTGAACCTGGAATTGGAAAAAGGAAATGAGCTGGAGGACAGAGAGGCCAAACAGGTAGCCAGACTAAAGGTAAACGTGGAGGGGGCTTTAGTCCCTGATGGGTGAAGCTCCCCAGAAGGTAAACCAGAATACACTAAGGAAGATAGGAAACTTATTATGGATTTAGAGGGATCATATAATGGGGAAGGATGGGCTACCACACCTCAAGGAAAATTAATAATCCCATCACACCTGATATGGTCAGGGAGGAACACAAAACAGGGCACTGGGGAGCAGAAGCACCATGTCAGTATTAATTAAGGAAATTATAGCTAGGAATCTATACACCACAGTAAGGCAGGTGACTCAACAATGCAATCTTGGCCTCCAGACTAACCCTAAAAATATTCCTAGGTTACAAATGGGGAGAATTGGACAAGGTAATGTGCCTGGACAACAATGGCAGATGGATTTTCCTGAACTCCCCAGAAAAGGGGGGTATTGTTATTTATTGGTACGTGCAAGTCTCAAGAAGTTACCAAAGCCTTAGTACAGGAGATTATACCACATTTTGGAGTACCAGCTGTAACAGCATCCGATAGAGGATCTCACTTCATTGCACAACTCACACTTAAACAGTTTATGCTGGGACAAAATCCACGGAGCAAAGTTTTATTCACAGTGTTGGATGCATGCCTGAGTGGCTTCAAGCACCCTGAACCCTGTCTCTCAAGTCCTTATATTGTTTCTAGACCGGTCATTACGTATCTTTCTGGGTAGCAACACCCCTGCCCCTCATCAGCTGCTGCAATCCTTGCTCCTATGTCCACGTGTGCCTCGTCAGGGTCCCTAGCACATGCACCTTCAAGCTTTCATAACACCTGGGTAGCAACACCCTCGCCCCGACCGCACAAGTCCCTTGATGCGGTGCCAGTACTGGGTCCTGGAACTTACAGACTTTCCATCTGTCTCTGGTTAAGTTTGCAACACCCCCCCTTTCCATATTTAGTTAAACTCGCTTAGCTGAAGCAAAATCTATCATCCTACGTATCCCACCTACAAGGGAAGCTTTCAACCCAACCTTCAAAGCTTTGGACATTAAAAATGAGGCTTTGGGGCCTCAAAATGGGTCTATGATACCAAAAAGTGGTCTCTGGACACTCAAAATGAGGGTTTGGCTACCAAAGGTGTGGCTTGGACACTAAAACTGCCCCGATGGGTCCTAGAAATGCCTCTCTAGAGTCTGAAAATAAGGCTGTCAAGTGAGGCTCAGGAGCTGGGCCCCACCTCCTCTGATTGTCTGTCCCAGGTCCACCGACTCCCACCCTGCCTCTGGGCAGACATTGCTGGGCAACGAGCTCCCCCTTTAGGGTCTCACCCCTCAGAATGGAGCTGTGGTCCCTGAGGAAAGGTGATGAGTCAGAAAAGATAGGGACCTGTAAAGTGAGGATTTCTGCCTGGAAAAGGAGGCTCTGGACACTAAAGATGCCACAAACGGTGCTTTAGACCCTGAGAAAGTGGAAGCTGTTGGTTCCATCCTGCACTGGCTTTGGTGCCCAGTGCCTCCATGAACACAGCCTCTCCTGTCCAGCATAGATGGAGCACAAAGTCACAGCCTAATGAACTGAGGGGGCATTCTGTGGGTATTTGGTGGCCGTTTCACAGGAGCAGCCCATGGCTTGAGGGAGCTCTCTGTGTATTACAGCAAAGGGCGGGAAGGGCAGTGCTGAGTTAGGAGGGTGTTGGAGAGTGAGGAGCCTAAGCCTGATGCTACTGGTGTGGAATAAGGGGTATGGAAAGTACTGTAGTCGTTTAATCCCAGACAGGAACTGAGCCCCACATGGCCACTCACCAACTCCCCCCATGGGATGGGGGAGAGAATTGGAAGGGTAAAAGGGAGAAAACTCACAGATTGAGTTTTAATTAGGGAACAGCAATGTGCCAGCAGGCCAATGGTATCCTAGGGTGCATAAAGAAGAGTGTGGCCAGCAGGTTGAGGGAGCTTCTCCATTGCACTACTTCTGGTGCAGTTCCAGTGCTTTGTCTCTCCTGCATGCTCCCTGATGCTCCTCAACTCCTCCTTCTTCAGCTCTGTCATTGAGTGGATGAGTTCTTCGGGATCAGGCTCTCCAGGCCACTTTTTATAAGCCGGGGCTGTTCACGGTGGTTCCAGCAACATCTGGGCCTTGTCAGCGGCTCTAGAGAGAGCTGCCAGCTCCTGATAGGTCACTCAGTCTTTACTGCCAAGACCAGCCCTCAAGAATCCCAGTTTCTGGAGGCAAGAGAGAAAGTTCTGAGAAAGAAAGACTCTCCCGTGGTTGAGGAGGTTAGAGATGAGTTGGGCAAAGTGGGAAGCCACAGATCCATGGGCCCCAATGGGATGCACCCATGAGTGCTGAGGGAGCTGGCTGATGGTACTGCTAAGACACTCTCCATCACCTTTGAAAAGTCATGGAGAACAGGAGACGTGCCTGAGAACCATAGGAAAGCCAATGTCACTTCAGTCTTCAAACAGGACAAGAAGGAGGACCCGGGAAATTACAGGCCAGTCAGCCTCACCTCCATCCCTGGAAATGTGATAGAACATCTCATTCTGGAGGTCAGCTCTAAGCAGGTGGAAGAAAAGGTTATCAGGTGTAGTCAGCATGGATTCACCAACGGGAAATCATGCTTGGTCAATGTAATAGACTTTTAGCATGGTGTGACTAGCAGAAAAGATGAGGGAAGAGCAGCAGATGTTCTCTACCTCAGCTTCAGCAAAGCATTTGAAGTGTCTCCCATAGCATCCTCACAGCAAAGCTTAGGAAGTGATGGACAGTGAGGTCGCTTGCAAATTGCCTGAACAAGAGATCTCGGAGGGTTGTGAACAGTGGTGAAGAGGCTCATCAGAGGCCTATAGGTCACAGTGTTCCCCAAGGGTCAGGACTAGGTCTGGTCTTGTTCAACATAAACAACATGGATGAAGACACAGCAAATGTGCTCATGATACAAAACCTGGAGGAGTGGCTGATACATCAGAGCTGTGCTGCCCTTCAGTAAGACCCGGACAGGCTGTAGAGTTGGATGGAGAAAAACCTCATGAAGTTCAACAAGGGTAAGTGGGCAAGGGCAAGCACTGCACCTGGGAAGGAATACCCCCTGCAGGAGTATAGGTGAAGGGCTGACCTGCTAGGAAGTAGCTCCACGGACAAAGACCTGGGAGTCCTGGTTCACCATGAACCAACAGTGTGCTTTTGTGGCCAAGGCAGCAAATGGCCTCCTGGGGTGCCTTCAGAAGAGTGTGTCCAGCAGATTCTCCTCCCCCTTTACTCTACCCTAGTGAGGCCACATCTGGTGTACTGGGTCCAGTGCTGGGCTCCCCAGTTGAAGTAAGACATGGAGATACTGGAGAGAGTCCAACAGAGGGCTACAAAGATGCTGAAGGGGGACAAAGATACTGAGGGGGCTGGAGCATCTCTCTTACAATGAAGGGCTAAGAGCCCTGGGGCTCTTTAGACTGCAGAAGACTGAGAGGATCTTACCAATGCTTATAAATACTTAAAAGAGTGGGTGTCAGGAGGATGAGGCCAGTCTCTATTCAGTGGTGCCCTGTGATAGGACGAGGAGCAATGGACATAAACTAGATCACAGGAAGGTCCATTTAAACATAAGGAAAAACCTGGAGGGTGATGGAACACTGGAACAAGCTGCCCAGATAGGTTGTGGCATCTCCTTTGGATACTTTCAAAACCTGCCAGGATGCAATCCTCTGCAGCCTGATCTAGGCAAACCTGCTTTAGCAGGGTGGTTGGCCTTGATGTTCTCCAAAGGTCCCTTTCGACCACTACCATTCTGTGATTCTGTGATCTCCTAGCACACCAAGAGCTCCTATAAGCTCTAGGAAGTCTTCTGGAGACAGGATGAGTGCAGTAGGATTGCGAGAGCTCCAAAACTGAGAACTTCTAGTGACTGTTTCCCCCAGGGAAAGATGCTAGCCCTGAATTCTCTTGCTGGTCCTCACCTTCCCTGGGCAGCTCTTTCACAGCCCAAATAAATCTAAAGCTGTCACCTTTGCTTTAGGATGAACAACATGTTGGATTCACAAACAGCTTTATTTGCTCTCGTGAGAGCCCACCTCCAGTACTGAAACTGTCCTGGTGCCAGCACTGGACTGGCTGGTGCTGCTGCCTTCCAGTGGTCCCCACGGCTTCCACTGGGCTTCCATGAGCCCTCAACGGACTCTGATGCATTCCAGCAGGCCCCAGGGCTTCCATGGGGCTTCCCATGAGCCCACATGGAGCCCTGCTGACTTCCACTGGGCCCTGGAGCTTCTGACAAGCTTTTGACATGGGAGATAGGGACCCTGATGCCCTCCAACCAACCCTGGGGCTTCCACAAGGCTTTCCATGATCCTACCAGTTGTCCTGATGCCTTCCAGCAGGCCCCAGCACTTCTGCTGGTCTTTCCACAGGTCCACCTGGGGCCTTGTTGCCTTCCAGTGAACCCCAGGGCTTCCACTGGGCTTCCCATGAGCTTTCCAGGGGCTCTTCTACCCTGCAGATTTCCCTAGGGTAAAAAACTTGTGGTCAAGAGCAGTTGGAAGACTGATGAAAAAATGGAGGCCAAAAGTCAGTGCGAGGTCCTAACGGAGTGGGAGGCTGGTGAAAATGTGGAGGCCAAAATGGGGTGGCTCCCACAGTCTTTCAACCTCCCACCTCCTTTGGACCTTCCCTCTTTTTCCGCTTTCCAATGCCTTTTGCCCCCCCTGTCTTTCTGGCCTTAAAGTGGAGAGACCCCCAAAGAGACCCAACACTTGCCAGGGGCCCTGCTGTCTTCCAGAGAACCTCAGGACTTCCAGTGGGCTTTGCCAAAGACAACATGAGGCCCTGCTGCATGACAGCTGAGGGCAGTAGCTGATGATGAGACACCAAGGCAGAAAGATGCATCAACTTGGTCAAATTACTTTTTGAAGAAACCCACTTCTCAATAGACAAAGGCCAGGAGAATAACCGGAGGCTGATGAAGGTCATGCAGCTGGGAAGAAGTGGAATTGTAGGGTCACATGGTCCAGTAATGGAGTCAAGTTTCCCAGTATCTTTGATTTGAAGGAGGCAACCAGGCAAATGCCACTACCTAAGTCAGCCCTGGTTTAGGTTGCATCCCTTGACTTATTTCAGATGTGAGAGAGATTAACCTGACCGTAGACAAAGAAGGAAAGAAATGTGTTCCTAGGACAATCGTTTTCTCATCCTAATGTGGATGCTTGAAAGCGATTCTATGAACTATCCTTTAGAAGAATTTTTCCCCACCACAACCACCAATGGCAAATAGTACCCTAATGACTGAGGTGGCAACTGAAGAAAGGAGAATTCTTCCTAGTGTTCACTTCTCTAGTGCAGAGCAACAGTAGGAGTTCAGAAGAAACAAATCAACAGTTCCTGTGATGACCCAGATCTGAATGGACCTGGCTGATCCAAGAACACAGTCAGAGGGGCTGGGACCAGTTTATGTGGGTAGAAGCAAAAATTGTGTATTTATACCCTCTGTGTCATTGCTCATGGGCTGTTAACAAATCATTGGTAGCAGCTGCCCAGGATGCACCTTCACATCCAGCGGAGGAGTCCCCTCTGTTAATGGGACCATCAACGCCTTGCCCGTGACCCAGAGATAACTCCCTCCAGGAGTTTAATGGGCAGTTGTGGACCCACGTCTGACTCACAGAAGGGCATCAACCCCTTGTGAGATGCTCCGCCCAGGGGGGAGGAGCCAACTGCTCCCAGCTGGAGATAGACCAGGTCAGCACGAGGGACCCTGGCTGGCCGGATTTCTGGAGGACGGGAGCTGCCAGTTTTTCTCCGGAGAATGGGAGCAGCCAGATCTTTCCTACGGGATCACTGCTTCAGTGGGATCACTGCTTCAGTGGGATCCCTGCTTCAGCAGGACCATTTCATCTGGACTGCTACCACCACCCCAGCTGGCAGCGTGTTGGGTTGTATACGGACTCTCTTTGGGGTTTTTTCTTTGCACTGTTGCATTTCTTTTGTTTTGTATTTCTGACTCGAGTCTCTTGCTGGTTTGCTTTTCAAACCATTACAAACACCAAGGAGCATGCCTGAGTCTCAAGAGCTAAGCATATATCAGACATCTCCAACAAGCCACATAGGGACTTCTCTCTGAAGCGTATGTGAAACATCCAGGTCAGTCACCCTTCCTCCAACCTTCAGCACTTCTCCACCATACCTTACAGATGCAGTAGACTGGAAAAACCCTCCAGCAGCCCCCACTGAAACCCACTCACCTACCAATCACAGCTGCACTCACCTGCAGCTCCCCTTTCCTTTTCCACTGATAGCAATGAGATCACATAGGAAGTTACATACTAGTAACTTAAAACATCTGTGAAAGAAAAAGAAGAATCAATTGTCTACTTCGAAGATGAACACCCATGGGGATTTGGCAGTGGTTGCCTGCAAACATGCATCTTCTAAGTAAAAACATGAAAAATAAGAGCATTTGCAAGGAATTTCTATAAGGTGGAAAGTTAGCATACAGACCTGCATTTTTTTTCCCCACGCATTTGAAAAATAAATTACCACATTTATCATAGGAAATGTCAACAGAAGGCTTTAAAGCACTGCCTAACTACCTGGTTTCTATAGGAAAGCACAGTACTTTTCTTAAGAAGGTATCAAAGATGGGACCCATGAGCTACTAGTACTGGAAGAACAAGTAGAGTTAAAACACAAGGATATTCAGGAGATACCAAAAAAGAAAGAGGAAAGGGGAGTATGATGAAAGAGAGATGCCTTAGGAGAGCATATGACTGTTATGTGCATCAGCTGTAGAGAGGGTGTCATGAAAAG
The DNA here is from genome assembly GCA_027560015.1 of Chloroceryle amazona. Taxonomy (NCBI): domain Eukaryota; kingdom Metazoa; phylum Chordata; class Aves; order Coraciiformes; family Cerylidae; genus Chloroceryle; species Chloroceryle amazona. The sequence continues at coordinate 5,127 of JANHFX010011131.1, read as the reverse complement.
TCATCATCTTCCCATCTGAAGCCCTCAGGGGTATTATAAATGTAACAGATTGGGACCTATAAAGGAACATGCATTAAAAGAAAAGCAACACCTGCCTGGAGATCATCTCTGCCGGGACTCGAACCCGGAACCTCTGGATTAGAAGTCCAGCGCGCTCGTCCATTGCGCCACAGAGACCTCACCGTAAGCACAGCATCAGCACCAGAACTGAAAAATCCGACAGATCCTGCATCACTGGAGGGGTCTCCACACCCCGTTCTCATGGCATGGCACCAAGGCAGCACAAAAAAAACAATGCCCAAATCAATCTCCCATGTGAATCAACATCTCCAGGCATCACTGCCTTCCACGGGGACAGGCAATAATTCTGGGTATGATCTATATCTCTCTCAGCAGCAGGGATGCAGCAAAAACCTGGATGCACGCTTGTCTCTGTGTCTCTGGCAACCTCTCTGCAGCATCCCTTGCTCAACTGAGGGCAGAGCTAAATCCCGGAGTAGAGTTAATCGCTGCATCTTCCTCAACATCATCACAGCATCCTCACCACAGAAGCCGAGGGAGATAAAGATGAAAGAGGATTTAGCTTACAGCACTGAACACTGACAATGATGAAGAAAGCTCTGTTTGCCGTGATGAAAAATGTAGAAACCTGTGGTTTGAGCAGAGAAATAAAAGAAAAAGCAGCTATCAGGTTTCTATTTTAAGCAAAATGTCAAACAGTGCATTTTCATTGGAAAGAAAATTAAGATGGCATCAAAACAACAGGAAATATCCTTTTATATATGCCAAGCTATTGAGCAATTTATCAAACTCTGCAACGTGATTCCCTGCAATGAACAAATAATACATTTTGCATTCTTACACTGTATTTGAGAGTACTGTTCATTGCCAAACATGCTCTTAATTAGGGACAAACATGAAAGGCAAGATGCGAACTGCAATGTGACTGGCTTAGAAGAATGAGCACTACCTGAGACCATGAGCTTTTACCCCAGGGTCAATGTTACCTGGACACCCAAGCTCTTACCAGCCAAGAACACCCCATAGCAATGATAAAACCAGAGAAAGTTTACCCTTCAATGGATCCAGGCGTATAACCACCACCAGAACCAGAGCCACCCAGAATCCAGGATAAAGCACACCACTACCTCTACAGGACAGTGGTTTAGACCAGTGCAGATCATCACACTGCTGACCATATGCATATACCACCTCCAGGGGACAAGGATGTGAGATGAGGACATACCGACTGTGCAAGCAACAGTAACCCACTAGCCCACTCCTCAAGAGGAATTTGGTTGGTCTGTACAACTGTATTGTCACATATATAATCCCTGCCTTCCTCCATACCTGTGTCCTCCATTAGGCTGGGGCACTATGGGCAGAGATAAAAAAGAATAAATGCTCTTGGTGATTTTATGCCAAGCATCCTTGGCTGCCTGTTCAGCTGGCAAAGAAGTGACTTTTGCCCAAAGTGGGCTATGAAATCCCATGAAATCATTATTCACAGCACTAACGACCAGCGTACCTAATGCAAGACCAAAGAACTGGGGTTTCCTTTCACTGATGCTCTAGGGCTTTGGAAAGGTTTACGGTTGTCTTGACAAGTAAAATCCAGCTAGCAGAAGAGAAGGAAGGCAGAGGATTAACTTGTCAGACAAAACCCTTCTGCTGCCAGAGCTACCCAGTAAATTGATAATCCTTGAACTAAATTACTCTGTGAACCAACTGTAGTGCCAGTGTGGCACTGTAATCCCAGCAGCACCTTGAGAAAACTCCAAGTCTAGGAAACACCTATATAAAGGGTAAACAAATGCTACGCTTAAAAAATGTCATATACTAAATCTTTAACAAAGCTATAAAGCACCAGTATAGAACAGAAAGGAAGAAAAAAATATCTCGTGCAGCCTGTGGTTGCACTATGTGTGTTCCTCATGGGACACCATGATGACACCAACTCTTAATATTATTTTGAGAGGCTACACCTCAAAAGCAGTGTCCTTTATGAAGTCATTAACGGTTTTGTCAGCAAGCAGAAAACCTGGAGATAAAGTATTAAATTGCACAAACCTTGGAAGAAGGGCTGTGGCTTTATGGGCAGCTGCATCTCACGAGTTGGAGGGCAGGTAGGTTTCAAAAGAATCTCCATTCCTCCTGACTGAAGCTGGACTGGGGCTTCTTGTAGCTCTGCAAGCTGCCTTTCCCTTCTGCCTGCCTATGTTCTCATACCCATTTGGGTAACAGTGAACCCAGCAGCATCCATGACCAAATTTTTACCAGCCAACCAGCATTCAACATCTGGAAGAAAGCCTGCTCCAGTCAGGCCTAGTTGCATCAGAAGAAGGAAAGGTCCAGGATTTTGAGCAGGTCCTGGTAAAAACGACCCATTTCTGACAGAGAAAGTACAGGGAGAACCACCTCCTGTGGGGAAATAAATGTGCCATAGGCTGCATCCTCAAGAGCACCCCCTGATCAGCAGCACTGATGGGAGTGGACCAGAGCCCTCTCACCTTCTGCCCATTTTCACCCCAGCACACATCCACGCTGGCATCAAGGACATGGCCACGGGCCACACAGTACCAAATGTTCCTCACTGAATGCTACAGCAACATGCAACTTTCACATCCTCGGGCCACCTGCCAGACATCTTTGTACCTTTAGTAAGTTGGCCAGTCTTCTCCAAGGTACTGCCTGTCCCTCTGTCACCTCCACATGCTCACTGGAGTGACCAGCAGAGATGCAGGTAGGTTGGTCTTGGTGCTGGGGGATGTCAGCACACCCACTTCTGTGGGAAGACATGACAATGAAATTCAGTAAGCTGGGCAGCACATTTTGAGACAAGAGCAATATGTCTCTTTAGATACAGAGAGAAAGGTATTTATAATGTGAGTGTCCCCAGCACACAGAAGTGTGATGAGAGAAAAAAAGCTGCAGGGGGTCCACGCAAGGTGCAAAATGGTGCCTAGCTCATCATCAGTTGTCTTCCAACATCAGCTCATTTGCTGCAGATGAGAGGAGCATGAGCCATGAGTAAGCACGCAGTGGACCACGGTGAACCAAGGTGATTTACTACCATATATAGCTGGGAGAGGCCTTTTGCAAGACAAAGACTCACCTTTGTCCTAAACCAGTAATCCCTTCTTTATTGGTTTTTTTTTCTTCTTCTGCCAGCGATGTCAGAAGCACCCAAAGGCACCTTGCACCTCATTTGAGCACTACTCCATGTGCACCTCCAGTGCCTTTCTAAGCCTCACTGTGCAGGACTGTGACTGGGCTCATCTAAAAGTTGTTCATCAGTGACTCCTGCATTTTGTCCCCCCTGATACCTAACATGTCATCATGAGACACAGAGCCAGTTTCAAAAGCTTTTGCCTTCAGTGCCATGGGATGGCCCTGGTGGCTGTACTGAACCTTGATGGGCCAGTGGCTAATTTTCTACTTGCTTACAAATTAAAATGGATGGTCTCCTAAAAGGCAGCTCAGCTATCGTGTTAGTATCTGACTAAGATACATACAACTGATTTTGCTGGAGTTAATCCCCATGAGAGTTATTTTCGCATCCCAGATAAACTGGATGAAGCAAGATGGCATGACTAGCTCCCGTTGGGAGGCAGAAACAAAAACCACCATGGTAAAAAAGAGAGGAGAGAGAGGAGTTGACATTTCTGAGGAGCAGGTTGGATCCCACCCACAAAGTGGAAAATTAAAACTGACACTGGCCCATACAGGACCCAAGCAAAGATACCAACGGCCTGTACTTATCATTGCTGTTGTGAAAATCATCGTGGGACAGAGAGACTGATGCCACACAGACAAAGCAGAGATTAAACACAGAATGAAAGATGCCAAGGCAGTGATAGAAAAAAGAAGATCCCAGCAGAAACCCCAAATCTAACACCCTGTACCTACAGAGAGCTGATTTTAAAGACAAGACAGACCATGCTCCCAGATCAGGGCAGCACAGAGGAAACACCATCCTCTGGCACATGCAGATGGTGTGAGCTCTAGCCTGGCAGCACCCAAGGTGTCCAAGGTCAGCTTTGCTGCCAGCTTGGCAGGGGCCACAGCCCATGCATAAGCCTCCTTGGTCATCCACACCAGCAGCTCTTCAGAGATAACTAATGACAATGAGATTTATGATTGGCACACCAACCCGGCTGGTTTGACATAACTGTGGAAAACCTAACTCTGGCACTTGGGCACTGGGAATGAAGCCAACAATGTATTCAGAAGTGAAGCCACCTGAAAAGCAGCAAACAGCCTGTGCAGAGGTCAACAGCCACTGGAAACACCACCTCACCGCAGCAGTCAGAAACTGGGTGGAAAAAAACCAACAAACCAACAACACACTAAACCCCAAACTTTCCTCACAGCTGTGTGGTTGGTGGCACCACAGCCCTGTGAACAGAGGAGGGACCTTCCCAACCCCAGGCCTGGAAACCTCTACCACAAAAGACAAGGATAAAATCCTCCCTCTCACTACCCTACAAGGGCTTTATAAAACTTAGTATAACACCAGTAGTGGCAGCATCAAAACCTTGCTCCTCAGGCACACACTTAAGCAGGGAGGATGCTGGGACCCCAGCGTTCCTCAACCTGCAGACCAGATGCATGACAGGGGATCCAAACCAGGAGAGATCACGACATGCCTTCAGAAACAGAGTCTGGCAGAATGCAGCTTAGGGTCACTGCCGTCATGACCCATCAAGAAATGCCACCTTCCATGTACACACGTGCAACTACAGACACATAATCAAATTTCATATGCAAATTTTTAAACAATCTCTGAGTCTACAGCAGCAATACTTTGACTTGAAGCATCCAAAAGATAAAAACAGCCCCTCTTCACAGAAAAACGTTACTAGCTACCTGCACACACTGCCAGCATCATGAGACCCAAACCACTTTTTACTGTGGTGGGGTCAGAAGTCTCTGGCAGGACAGAGCCATTCACAATGTACATGTTCAGGGCAGATCTTAGGGTCAATGAAATGGAATGTCTGCTTTCTCCCAAGGAATGCCAATCCACTTCATTCTAATAAAGCTTTTGCCTTCCTTCCTTCCTTCCTTCCTTCCTTCCTTCCTTCCTTCCTTCCTTCCTTCCTTCCTTCCTTCCTTCCCTCCCCT
>JANHFX010011128.1:0-27738 GCA_027560015.1 Chloroceryle amazona | reverse complement strand
GGAGAAAGAGGATAAACTTACAGTCTAAAATAAAACTATTATAATAATAATTATAATAATCAAACTAAAAAAAAATATTATAAATACAATATTCCTGGTTTTATGAAACAAAGATTTGTTTTAAAAAAAAGCCCTCAAAACTTTTAATAAGCATTTCTAGCTTAAGGAAATAATCATTTTTAATGAAGAATGATCAAATGATCCCTTCTCTCTAGTGTGTTGTTCCCCTTGTGTGCCAACGGACTTGAAGAATCCTCTGTTCATTTTGTGTGGGTATTATCAAGCTTTTTCTTGAACCTCAGACTTGGCTTCAGCTTTTGTTCTTTCTTCTATTTTTTTGCAACTTGATTGAGACACTAAAACACATGCACAACTTCAAAGTTATTTCTTGGTAATTAAATTTTCTCTCCCAGTTGTAGCTTATTATTAGCAGTGATACATTGTGTTGAATGAGTGAAATCTCAGTTTCAATTTAGTTACCATTCATACCCACTTCCTTTATCAAATAGTGAAACTCTTAAGTCTGCAATGAATTAATTTCTACTCTTCTCAGCTCTTTCTTCCCTTTTCTCCTTTCCTTTCCCACTAACATTTTCAAAATGTGAGGCACTATCAAACCGTATGTGTATATCTTGAATTTCAAAGTATTGGTATTATGTTTTGTTTGTTTGTTTTTCTTTCTTTTGTTTTGGTGGTTTGGTTTTGGTTGGTTGGTTTTGGGTTTGTGGGGTTTTTATTTTATTGTTTTGGTTTTTTTGTGAGTGGTCCGTTGTTGTCTTTTGTTTGTTTGCTTGTTTTGTGTTGGTTTGTTTGGGTTTTTTTCCTAATTGAAATTAATGTTTGAAAGCTGTTACTTTAAAACTAGTGTGAGTGTAAGTATTGTTTTTCAAATTTTCTCTGCAGTGGGCTCAAGTCTTATACCTAGGGCTTATTTATGTAAGGTGGTGCTAAATTTCCCTGTGCTGGCTCCTGCTTAGCCACACAGGGCTGAGCCTCTTGTCACCTGAAATGCTAGACCTCTTCTCTCTCTGCTAAGCCATCATCAAGCACATGCTTTCTCCCTCTCTCCCAGTTCAACTTTTCTATTTTTAGAAAATGGCTGGGATATTTTACTTTTCATCTTGTTTTATGATGCAGAGGCCTTGGGTTGCAGCAACAAGGCCTGGCACACAGGACAGTTCGCACATGACCAGGTTTCTAGACTGCGTCCCATGAGTGAGGCGTGTCCAGATCCCATCCAGCTTTCTGTCCACAATTACAAGAGGCCAAACTTCAAAAAGGTGCTGCAGACCTATTACCTGCTTCTTTGTGAAGTGTTTTGAGTAAAGCAGATTATGATTTGATTCTGAGAATCAAATCTTGTTTTCAGTATGGACATCTGAAACACGCCACTAATTTGAGTGCCAGCTAATTACCCCCAGGCATGACTGTGTTCCTGCCCCAGGGGTCTAGCTTTCCTCCAAGGCAGTAAGAATCCATCAGGCAGCGTGCCTGTGTCTCCCCAGCTTCCCATGCATAGATGGTGTCTATTCTTGCCCAGCTGTTTCAGGCACAGCACAGCTGTGTCTACCCTCCAGGCCTTGAGGCACTGCATTTTACAGTGGCCACATGCAAACATTTCTCATAACTGGAGGCAGTGGTAGTCTCTGAAAATACCATGTGCTCTCCTGAGTGTTATATAGGCATTCACAGACTTTTATGTAGGTGTTAAGAAAAAGTTCACAAACGAAGGGTCACAGTCACAACTACAGTTGTGTATGTGAAAGTGTAAGCTTGGCCAGGACTCCAGAAGATATAACACAAATAGAAATATATGAGATGTTGGGTGAAGTCTATGTCATGATCTACCATATCAAAAACTTTAAAATATGTTTTCTTTCTTTTCTTTCTTTTTTTTTTTTTTTTCCCGGTAGAAGTGTAGACTGTTGTATGCAACTTCACATCTTATATTTCTCATATATCTTTCAAGCACCCCTCAGAAGATTGGTTGGGTTGTACTGCCAGCAGGCTCTGCTGGCAAGATGCTGTACCATTACCTCTGAGACCCTGATAAAGTAGGTCCCTCTGTCTGATGTGACAAAGTCCATTAAACCCAAACCCGCCCTTTCCGGTTTTAAATTTTCTTTTTTTAACCCCCTTTTTTTTTTTTTTTTTTTTTTTTAATTTGGGCACTGCAGTGATATACCTCCCAGTAGCTGTTATTTTCAATGTCAGCTCACGGGGCTTTTACAAATCCTGCACTTAGTTACATTGTGAGAGACACAACATACGCAGCATCAATAGGAACCACAAGGCTTGGTTTTGCTATTTCACATAAAGGCTGGGCAAGAAGGACTGAAACACTTCATTCAGCAGCAGTGTAAGATGATGTGGCAGGCACATAGAATCATAGAATTGGTTGAGTTGGAATAGACCTTAGAGATCAAATCCAGCTGTTGACCCATGCTGGACACCAGGGACCCCAAATACCACCCGAGTTGACCAAAAAGGGACTTTGGAGACCATCAAACCATAGAATGTGATCTACAGAGCATATTTACCAATATTGTTAACTTCAGATGGTTCATCTGGTGATAAATCATGCCATTGGTTGGCTACATGGAGGCATAGTGCTACATAAAGGAAGTGACACTATTTCTAAGATCAGCCTGGGGCCACAAGTACATGGATAATTGTGGTGGAGGCATTGAGCTGCCCTGAGTCAATTCAGTCCATCACAACTTACTTAGTCTGTACCTGATGTCACCTGCAGCACTACTTCAGGGGTGCACACCATGGTCTTCAGTGCCCCAAAAGGGTGTATTTGAAGAGATGTAGCATTAGCACAGAATTACAGGAATAATCTGGGTTGGAAAAGACCTTTGGAGTTCATCTCATCTAACATAAGCTGGCAGCTGTCTCTGCAATACATGCCATTATGATTCTATTATTCAGGGATTTCCACTCCATACAGCACATCTGACTTCCATTACTCCCAAGAGCAAGAAGCTGACTCAACAGTTATGATCCAGAGGCATTTTGCATCCCTTATCCCAGGTAATTACAAACTCTTGGTTATTGCAATAACTGATCACCCTATCATTTGATTATACTTATCTGGCATGGAAGCCAAAAAATAATATCTCATTTTACAGATGTGGACCTAGAGCACGAGGATGATATTATTTGCCAGAGATCACATAGTCTGTGCAGAGGTAAGAAATTGAGTGGTCATCTCTCATGGCTGTCATTCTATCTGCTGTCAGCTCTCTGTGCATTCCTGCTATTAGTAGCTATTAGTTATTAATAGCCACCCTGCTATTGCAGATAATTTTTTGAGCCAAGGGACAAAGTGGCACAGCACTTGTGAGATGCCAGCTATGGGTTCCAGTGCTGAAGCTGAAAGTGGGGGAAAATTAAAAAGTGCTAACACTGCTGCTGTACATGTGGTGGGCACTTGTACTAGGGATCATCAGATGAATGATTTTCCTTAAAACACAGCCATTCTGACAATCTGGAATGGGATCCGGATTAGTAAAATCTGGGTTTGGAAACCAGGAAAGGTCCCCATGATCTCTACTGCTGCAAGTGAGAATGCATATTGTCATGATCAAAAACTATAGGAAGGTGAGTATTGCCATTACTTGTTTAAACTGCAGGCCTGGAAAAACATACTTAAGACATCTGGAATCAATTTTTGTTTTGAAATTCAGTTCATACAGAAGGAAGTCTTGGGAAGAACTGAAAGACAAGATAGTCTTGTCTTGAAAGACAAGAATGAAGATGAAAATGTTGAAACAAGTGTCTCACATGCATGACCCTCACACTTCAATTTCACGTGGAGGTTTTGGTAATATTGTTTTATACATGGTCCCAACAATATGTATATAAGTGGCATGTAGCTAGGAAGTGATATATTACTTCTGAGAAAAAAAAAAAAAACAACAAAAAGAATATAGCATAGATCACAGATCTCTGCTATATTTGTTCTGCTTTCTGGAGTGATCCAATTAAGTTTCTTTGAAAAACACATGTGGATGTCCCATGCTATCAACCTTTATCCTGGACATGGTGTGTGCTGGATACCTACTAAGACTTGCCAAGCCATCCAAATTGGGACTGCAACAATATCTCATTTAAGGTGAGATGCTAGCAGCACTTGTTCACATGGTCTCAGCTAGTATAGGGACTAATGGATAATGGGCAAGAATTCAGGAGCTGCAAATATCTATTGATGTTTCAAATTGCACATGAAAAAGGAAGAATTCTGAGTTTTTAATGTGCAATTTATTTTAATTTTAATGTGTTATTAGTATGTAAAAAACAAATCTCAGTGTTGAAATCTGAATGGCCAGATCTTGAGCTAATATAAATCAGTATCACTACATTGATTACAAAGGCAGCATAATTAATTTACACCACATGAAGTTCTGGATCAAAAATGTTCAGAAACATATATATATATATTCCCCTTCTAGTCATTTGGGTGCCACAGGAAGATGACTCAGGACCTGACAGATATCATGGTTTTACATCCACATAAAAGGTTATCCTTAGGCCTTTTACCATACCCCATGGGGGCTGAACATTTGTTTCTGAATGGTTTGCTGAGCTATGTAATTCAGGAACATCAACAACACATACCATTAAAACCCATCAAAAGCAAATCTCAACCTCAGATACAAAAGTCCTAAGACTGCACTTGAGAAGCTGTGTGATCTTCCATTTGAGAGTCAGAAAAGATCTTTTAATAAACTGCTATGCCACTTAGTGGTCAGACAACATGGATGAAGCCTGGAGATGCTTTAAGGCAAGGACATCGTCTCCCATTTCAGGGTGTATCTTCAACCAAAAGCAAAACTGATTTAAAGTACTGCTACTTCATCAGATGTAGGAAGGCAAAATTAACTCCCTGGGAATTAGAAAGCATGTTTTCTGTCAGTAGCTTTTGTCATTATCCCATCCAAAGTCTGCTGCTCATGTACCTTCAATGTGATGGTAAACCACTTAAATTTAATCTGTTGACAGTTTAAGGAAATAGTGGTTTGGTACAGATCAAATCTCCCATAAAACAAATCTGTAACCCTTTCTTCTCTACAACCCTGGAAAAATACAGAAGTAAAAATAAGTGCTCCAAAATACCATACTGAAGACATATCTGGAAATTTGAGACAGCTTTCACCCTTCAGATCCATGAGTCTTTTCATGAGGTCTGGACTGAGGTTGGGGCTATTTCAGTTTAAGCTATTGGAAACATCAAAGAAAAGTGTTCTTTTCTTGCAATGTGTTGCAACTAGTCTCCATTCTGCAAGTAGAGGCTTTCTGACACAAAGGTCTCTCTGACCATCCCTCATGTGTACAGAATGAGGGAAGGTACCTCTTTAACTAGGTAAAGAAGAATCCACTTACAGTGCATATCACTCATTGAAGTGCAGCCCCATTTTCAAGAAGTAAAGGGCTGCATCACTGATACAAACTAATTTAATGGCATATAGTTTCTTCATTCAGGAAAAGGCTTCAAAACTGAAAAGCAGATTGCAGCTTTGAAGAATAAACTGGTGATGGTGTTCTCATTGTTTGGAGCTTAAAACTACTTAAGCAATACAGGCTTATCTGTGTTGAGTAATTTTTTTTTGTTTGTTTAGTCCAAAAATAGAATTGCTTCAGCTCTGTTGAAGCTCACGGTTGTTCTTCATTTTTCTTCTCAAACACACTTCTTTCCCAGATTGCTTCATGGATATCATGTATGGGAAGGATAGGAGTGTAGTAGCTGGAGCACAGCACTGAGTGCTCTGATTCCTGCTATTAGTGCCACTGTTAACTCTAATCCTGCTGTCTTTCCATTTTCCTTCTGTTCTATTCTCCTTGTCACTCTTTCCTTTAGCCTACCGCACGTTTGGGCTTGATGAGAAGCTCCCTGCAATCATAGTACATTGTCTAATCCTACCATTCAATAGAAATAATGGAGAAGTATTTCCTGACTGCTCCAGCACTGGGAGATGCTGTGCACAGCAGAAGAGACTGCTGAAATGAGGAGCACTGTTCATCCCACAGCCTTATCACCATTCCAATGTAAGGCTTATTTTCCAGTACCCTCACAGAAAGCTGCATATGAGGCTATTTTGCATTTTCTTACAACCCACCCAGCTGCTGCTATTAAACCCCAACCCCCCCAAAGCAGCATTCTATGCCATGGCTTCAGTACATGCACCTACATGCCTGGGGTTTTAGGGTTGTATTCTTGTGTGCAAGAGACCCAGGGGGGGACAGCCTGTGTCATTGGGTCCCTTTCTGCAGCAGGGGCACTGGCATATGAGGAATGAGGAGTACTGCAGCATCTACTAGGAGAAAACACTAATTAAATCCTATTTTTAAAGGTGTAGTTGAGGAAATCAGTCTATTTTCTACATAACAGGGTTAAGTCTAGCACAGCAATTTGAAGATTGAGCTCAGTATTCTTTCTTCTTTACCTCTTAGGTAATAAACCCATAAACCCCTGGGGTGCAGGTACCACCATGGTAACAAACCCTGCCTCCCTTTCAGCACATTATTCCTGGCTGCACAGCGACCCACAGCATCTGGGACCAGCCCCACTGAACCCTGGTGCCCCCAGCCTGGCACTCCAGGGTGGGGGTGCTCTGGCTGCTGAGGCCCCATGTGAGGACCCTTTCCCATTCCCACACCAGATACTTTCTGTTTTGTGGATCCCCCGGCATTTGGACCATCCTACAGCTGGAAGGTATTGCCTTTTCCCATCATAAACATGCAAGACCCAGAGACCTCCGTCGTCAGCCTCCAAATTTGGTTCTTCTTCAGAACTGGACCGGAGGTGCTGCTGTGTCTCCAGGAGCGATTAAGACCTTTTTAAGGCTACCGCATTGCTTTTACTTCAGTGCTGCCTGTGCATGGCAGACGTGCTGTGGCCGGGTGCCAAGCTGCCTGGAGAAGAGCCAGTTAATGAACAATGACACAAGCTGTAAGCAGTAGGAACTGGTGGTCTGAAGTAGGTGTCAGCATGAGTAGGGTACATATTTTGGTTGAGGACTGAATGACTCACTGTATGTGCATGTGCTAAAATACAGATGCGCCAAGGTCAGCTGTGGCCTCCAGCACTGACACAAATAGGTAAGTGCAGTAATTCTATCAGTCTTATCTGAAATGGGCTTGGTTCAAGCCCCTTCTCATCAATGTCTTCAGCCATTTGGCCGAGCGAGGTGAATGCAGTTTCTGTGAAAGCTCTGGGCGCAGCCCCACCTGGGGTTTCAAGCGGGGCCTCATCCAGGCTCTGCGCTGGGCTCCAGCCTTCGCTCGCATGCAGCCAGGCTGCAGTGATGGCTTTCAAAGTGAGAAAGGGTGCTCTGGAGCTGCCACCACGGCCTGCTGCCTTTGGCACCTGTGCAATGGAGGCTGCAACACCCCTTACACATAAGTAATGTTCTGCAGGTGTATATAGGTAAATATTAGAGTTGATGAAAGGAAGTGGTGCCAGCCGCTTTTGGCCAGCGCAACAGGAACGTGTCCTGTTGCCTCAGGTTGAAAAGGCTTTGGCTGTCTGGGGCTTGCAAAAATGAGAGGGAGGAAGTTCTAGTAATGATATCTGACACATATTTGCTTCATTCGTAGACAAATTAACCTTAATTATCCAATTTATAAATCAGCTTTAAGTGGAAGGGCCCCTCCTCACCCCCCACTGCTGCATATTTGAGGGATTAAGTTGTTTGGTTTTAGTGATAAATTAGAAACATCTGCTTCCGCTGACATGCTGGAAAGGAGGTGTGTACAGCAAAGCCAGCCCTGTGTCTGCTCCGATGCTGAGGGGGATTCGGTACCAGGGCACAATCCTACTGACCTCTGGCCATGGGGTCTAAGGGATCAGGCCCTTTCCTTTCTGCACAGGGGCTCGGTGGGGATGGTGAGGTGCACAGCTGCTCCTGGACTTGCTCAGGACCGTTTCTGGGGAGGTCAGAGCAGTGGTGAGCATCTCCAGCAGCATGCATTTGGCAGACTCTTCCTTTTAAGGGTGTCTTGGCAGTTCTGTGCAAGCAAAACTGTTTCTGCTATGGGATCATCAAGTCATGATGTCAAGGAATCCAAACCTCATGCCAGAGTTGCTGCAGAGGTCGCTCAGGCGTGAGCAATGATGGCAGTAAGTGACCTGGACACCTCTTTCTGATGAAGAAAACGGTGTTAATTGAGGGAACAGAGATGTTTTACAACCCTGGGGAGGTGATACGACTTCCCAGTTGCTGAGGCAGCTTGGAAACAGCCAAGAGACACACCATGTCAAAGCACTTCACATGGGCTTCCACCTCGTGAAGGAGGTATGAAAACAATCCTCTAGTTACAAGCCATTATCTGCAGCAGTGGAAAGCTGGGTTTAAATCCTGCCAGAAGCAATAATCCAAATATTGCCCGGGCATCCATGGAGCTGCACCCATGATGGACTCAGTCTGTGCATCCCTTTATAGCACCCCCCCAAGGGAGCCACGAGGATTGTTTTGACTTCGGTGTGTCCTGGATCCCACTGCAGGTTTTAATACATGCCCTATTGGGCTGCAGAAACAGATGCTTTACACACACCAGTCAGATTTACTTTTTTTTCTGGCCTTTGGCAATCAAAACTCTCAGACAGCAGCCCCAATCTGAAAGGACAGAGCATGCCTGCAGAATGGGAGAAATCAAGATTCTGGGTTGTTCTAACAGCTCCTGTTCCCAAGATGCCCTCTTTTTCCACCTGGATACTTTCTCCAGGTGAGCTTCAGGTTTATGTGCATTTAATTGAGATTTTCCAATAATCGATCAGGTATGTCAGAGCAAGAATCCCCAGGCAGGTTTGGTACATGCTCTCAGACTGTCTGTACAGTACAGCTCCTACAATCTGGACACCTGGTAGAGCAGGAGGCACTGTTCAGTTGTGAAAAAATGAGAAATTCCACACACACATTTCTGCCTGAAGCAGACTACAAAATCAGGACTGAGTTTTATGGGCCATCAATGTGCAGGGAGCTACCCTAGGCAATCCTGGAGAAGAAACTCTCAATTCTCCTTAAAAAGCTGAAGGCCATCTCCAATGCAGCCTCCAAAACCCCATTCTAATGTAAAGCAACATAATCGAGCTGCAAAGATTAAAAATTAGTGAAATGTATCTCATTCTCTGGAGAAACCAAAGAATACCTACTGTGCACCCAAGGACCTGGATGTGCAGCAGACTCCCTCTGAGATCTGGGGACAAGCCCTGGTCAGAGAGGACCTGCTCTTCCTGAGGGTGCAGGATGGAGAGGACAGGTAGCAAGGCAATCTGTTTCACAGCTAGCCAGGACCACTGACCCTCCACGTCCTGCCTGAGCTGTTTCCTTCTGCCAGACTGACCATGTTACTTATCTTTGCACTCCCAGAAAGGACACTCAGATACATGATGGAGGTGATGATGAAGTTGAATGAGGAAAAGGAAGTTTCTTTTCTTTGTTTTCTTTCCCTTTACCCAATCTGGGGAGAAAAAAGAAAAGAAGGGGGAAAGAAAAAGGAAGAAAATTCCCTTCTTCCAGGAAAGGAGCAAGATCTATGACCTGAACACCAGGCCTTTCTGTAAACTGCTTTTCTGGAGCACAGACCGTGCCGTTCCCACAACCAAAATCACTACCTCTCCAATTACTTGCTGCTCCACCTCAAAGCTGGTGTTCAGACGTCATCTGCAGACAAGTATCACCACTTTCTAGCAGGAATATCTGCACTGAATAACAGAAAAACTAACTCAAGAGAGGTAAAACCAGCCTTCCTCAAGCCACTGGGAAATCATCTCTCGGGAAGATGGAGTGCCTTCCCATATCATTCAATCAGGGGTTAGAGGATGGCCCATCAACTGCCATCTCTTCGAGGATGAACAGCTACCAGCAGGGCCCCCCAGATATCTCCTGTGAGGAGATGGTAAAGAGAGAGCCCATGAGTAAACATACAGACACACTGGGCAAAAGGAAGGGCAATAAGAAGGATAACAGACTTGCAGGAGGAAGAAAGTAGAGGAACTGGAGAGAAGTTGGAGAGAAGTAAAGATAGGCAGGACTGGAAGAGTTGCTAATGCAGGGCTGTGATCAAAGGTTCTTCTTGGTTTTTGGGACCAAAAAAGGACAGGCGCTGGAAAGATAACTTTCAGAGAACATCCATGCAGAGCTGGAGCTCATAAAGGCTCATAGAGGAGCCAATTGCTCTGTAAAAAAATACTGACATGGTGTCTAGAATAATCAATGGATTCAAAGAGTAACTGAGGTGTTTCTCTGCCATGTCTCAAAAGAGCCACTTCCATTGCTTAGTGACAGTGAAAAAGGACTGGCAACAGAAGTCTGGGGAATGTTGGGCAGGTGGGCTCAGTCCCCAGGTGCACTGAAGCACAGCAGACTGGCGCTGTGCAGGAACATCAGTGCGGGGCTAGCAAAGCTGGCGTAACATCAAGTTTTTATAGACTGCTGAAAAGGGAAAAGACTTTTGTTCCTGAGTCGTAACTGCTAGTGAGAATAGCAGACGCATGTTCCAGTACAAGGACTGTCTGCCTCCAAGAAAAGGGAGAGTTTTCCTGGACAAATCCAGAAAAAGTTCAGATTTCTTTTTTTCCAAAGGGTAAAAAAGAAAAGGGAGGTCCCTCTCTCAGCAGCTCACAGATCATATCCCCCTGTGCTACAATGATGAGACTCCCATGCTGGCCTTCACCCAGCCATGAGGCCCATCGGACCAATGGAAAGAGGTGAGGAGAGCAGGCTGGACACATACATCTTTAGCTCTGCCCTTCGAGCTCTCCTTGTTTTTATATCATTGTCACTCCCTGGTTTTATTGCACTTTTTAAAAACTACATTTTGTTTTCCGTCTCCATTATTAATACTCTCTCAGCTCTTGTTTTTCCTGAAAGAAAAATATACTTATCGAAAGAATGTAGTAAAAACTGAGAGAAATAAACCAGAGTGCATGAGTTACAATACATCCAAAAAACACATCCCCGTACTGAACAGTTCCCTTCCTTTCCCAGCCTTAACCTCAGACGATTGCCAAATGTTCCTGTTTGTTTCAGGGTGTCTAATTTGGGGTTTGGGGTCTCTCCAAAGGGGGAGGCAAGAGTGTAAACTGAAAATAGGATGGGTGGCCTGATGGTGTCCAAACACAGTCAACTATGTTCATTAAATCATGTTCACAATTTGGTCTCCACCTCTGTAGGCTGCACCCCATGTGGGCCTGAGAGACATGATACTCACACAGATAAGGAAGACAAATCCAGTAGATAGACTGAAATGAGCCAATACATTTAAGCCAGCACAGCATATGGACTCTCACATCTCTCAGCCTAGGAAATCTGCTCCCCACAGATTTCTTCTAGGTTTGCCCAGACTAAGTAAAACCTCCCAGCCAGTGAGACTTTTCCCCTCTTTCCCTCTGGGTTATTTTATAGCCATATACCTCTCACTGCCAGGGTCTTTTTCCCATTATGCAGCCTATTCTGCCCCTTTAAAAATGGTCACCATTATCTAATGTGATGAAAATTGGTCTAGTTTTGCCCTTCCCAATGCACACGTCTCACAGAAATTCATAGACTTTGATCATATGGCCCTATCACAGACACCCCCACCCTGCCCCAAACCACTCCCCTTCCAAGATTTAACTGTAAAGTGTCTCTGAAGACTTGAGTCACATCCTCTGAAGTTCTGCCTTCACTGCTTTGAGCCTTCCCATCTGTATGACATCAGGTGGGTCCTGAGGCTGGACACCCAGGACCACATTCACACTGCTTTTTCAAGATGAAGACTGAATCCTAATTTATGAAGAACCTGAACAATTTATTTGAGCACTAGGAAACTGGAGTAACCTGTATTTCTTCTTCAATCCAAGTGAGAAACGACACTACCACTCTGCACCTTTGACTTCAAAGATAATGTGAGCAGAAATAAATACCTTTTGCTGACAGTTGCATCCCAATGCCTGTAACTAAAATGTTGCAGCCTTTATTTTCCAGGTATGATCACAAAGATGAGCCTGCAAAGCCTCTGGTTTTCTCTGCCCAGAAAATCACATAATGGCTTTCTTGTCCTTTTAACTAACAAAGAATCTACTTCAGCAGGTAAAATGGAGTTTCTCCTGTCTTGTACCGGTGACAAGCAACCTGGTCTCAGGAACACTGTACTTTTTAATGCCTCTTATTTGTATAAAAGCTTGCAGCCTTAGGATTTTCTCTTCCATGTGAGGTTAAGTTTTTATGGTCAATTTAAATTGTCATTTTATCATCTGCAATGTGTCTCTTTGGTAACATGGATGTTATTTGATCATGCAATGACGGTACCATAATGTTGTTGTAGCATCTGGAAATTAGGCTTACTGGTTCATGGGAGAAACCTGTGAATGGACATGTCATGGAGAACTAAGGCTATATATAAATCAGCTCTATCACAGTGAATGGGGCAGAGGACTTTCCCCTGCAGGCACTCAAACCCAGGCATTAGGACATTGCTTATATGTGGATTTCCATCTACCTTCTCACCTTGTCACCGTGGCTGAAACATAGGTAAGTGCAACAGTGAAGTGTGAAGAAGTTGGAGGGGATGAAATCATACAAACATTCTTTGTTTGCATCATTCCCTGTTATTGCTGCTGAACCAGAAGCAGTTCCTGTGGCTGAGATGCTCAATTTCAGAAATCATCCTGTCTCCTGTATCATTTAGCTATATGGAGTGGGACCAGCCTTCACCACCTTTGCTCTCACCTACTCATCAGATCAGTGGAGTATTGTGGAGGAAGGACAAGGAAGAGGCATCCACTAAGAGAGGGAAAGACACACCACATAGTCCCCCCACCCAGGTGACACCTGATGGAGATGTCCCTAGCTCTACCTTTCCAGAAATCAGCGAGGACGGTGATGAGCTTCCTGCTCAGCACAAAACTTAACCTGGAGACAGCTTCAGAGGGAGACGGGCTTTGAGAATTTCCTCTGTGACAGTGTGCAGGCTTATCAACTCCTCCTCTACTTTCAGTTTTACTTTTCTGCACCTTTTCCTCTGCCCTCCTCTCTACTCTTAAATGCATTTCTTAGGCAGACCGTGGCCAATAGGGACAAAGCATCAGGGGGACTAACAGCCCTGCATTCCCACCAGGGAAAATCTGCCCCAGTAGCACGGCTGAAGTTGTCCCAAGCCAAGGAAAACAGGGAGAAGGAACAAGAGGAAGAAGGGACTGTCTGGCTCTGTAATGCAGCATGCTCTGTGACACAGTAGCTGCGCAATTTCTGAAGCAGGTTGTTGCTAGTGAATTTCCACATCTTGCACAGCTCCAAGGGCTTTTGGTAATGTTGTGCTCACACCCATATTTTCCTAAAACTTCAGCCTGAAGAGCTTCATCATTTCCTTGAAAGTGAGTGGGTTAGAGAAATTAGCCACCATTGCGAGTATCAGGTTTTGGGCAGCTGGCATGCAGGCAAGTCTTCCTCAGCCTTGGCTGGATAATGGCAACCAGAGACTAAGGGAAAAAAAGGGGAGCAAGAGCCTGCTAATCCATTTACAATCTCACCTACCCCGACCAAGGTTGTGTTTAATCACTTACACTCAGCATTTCGTTTACATTTAACAACACATATTCTCTCCCTAGTCTGCACACAGGCACGGAGCATAACGCTTGTTGCAGTTGTACAGTACAGAAAATTAAATGACCTTGAAAAAAAACAACCAAACAGAAGAAATACCCCAACAAAATAACAACTGGATACGTTTGGGAGAGTTTAATAAGCTAAATGCAGGAGCTTAAGTTTGTAAGAGCAATAGCCCTGAAGTAAATTGATTTATTTGGTATTTACAGATATTATTATTTTTTTTCAAAACAAGTTTCTATGAAACTGTAGCAACAAAGGTTAAAGAGAAGATTTAGAATGATGTTGGAATCATTCACACGGGAAAAAAGACCAAATGATTTCTGGTTTGGGTTGATGGAATGTAAGATTAAAGCTTAATAGAGAAATATTTCAAAATATTTTAGGCAACTTAATCATTCTGAACCCCATGAAAGGTAGACAATTAAAACTACTTTTTTTTTTTCCCAGAAAATTGTGTTCTTGATTTTTTTAAAAAAATCTGTCTGGTAACTTTCTGATAGGAATGTTATGTGCATAAATGTCCAAGTTATTTACTTTTCTCTTACAAGACAAGATACAGAAACAGATTTCACTAAAGCCCTACTACAGTAGATTTCTAATGGAATCTCATGTATCCCAGCAAAAACCTGCATTTTTCTGAAAGGTGTCTCTACTGTGTTCTCTTCCTAAAATGCATTTCAGAGAAGTTAGGATAGGAAAGCAGAATCCATTACAACTTACCTTCAAGCTCGAGTAGATGACATCAGATTTATCAGGGAAAGCAACATGCTCCGTTCGGGTAGTGTAACAGTTGTAAATTCAACCCAACAGGTAATTGCTGCTGATTCAAAATCCTTTAAAACAAATTTTAACACCACAGTGACAAATAATGTACTTTGTGAAAACTTATTTGAAGCTTGATGCTCTTGTATTGCGTTTTGTAACTGTCTGTCGCAGCTAAATAAGCTCCCACTCCTTTCCTCGGCCACTTGCCAACTTTTCTAATTTAAAGCAACTGTGAGCTTGCTATAAAACTCCTGCTGGAAGGAGCTCAACGTATGCCATGGAGCAAGGAGCAAGCATGTGTTCAAGACTGAAGCAGCACGACAGAGTCCCAACAGGACCTGGGGCATAGCCTCCCTGAGGTAATGTTATATCATCTTTGGAAAGCATAATAGGCTAAGTTGTCTCCATCTCAGCAAAGACACAGAGAAGAGGAAAAAATCATGCTTCTTCTGGCATGTAGTCCCCTCAGCGTGGGATTTGGGAGGAGCAGCATCTGCCTTAAAGTAGAGGAACAAACAACAGCTTCAAATACTTTGGGAGCTCTGAGCTCCCAAAGGAGGCTGATCCCCAATTTGGCCAAAAGACTCTCAGTATTTTCAGAGGCACTAGTTCTTGGTCTGAGGCTTTGGGGGCAGATCCAGGGGCTTTCTTCTGGTCTTCCTCCACTAGTGCAATGAGGGGTGTTTTTCTCACAGAGTGGTTGGGGCACCCAAGCTGAGGTTCATGGCTGAGCTTATTGAACTCCTTGATTTTGGAGAGTTTCAAACTTGTGATTTTGGATAGTTTCAAAAGACATTCATGGCAACAATACCATCTCCTGAGACACTGTCAAGCTTTAAATAACAGAGGCATCGTTTTCAAAGACATCCACTTACTGGGGATGCCTCTCTTCTGCTTTGCTCACAATGGTGCATGTGGAATGTTGTTTGTACAGGAAGAGTTGCCTGTGCCCGTGTCGAATTCTTTCTTTTTGCAAGGAATTTATTTTTATGTTTGCTACACATGGCTAGCGTTTATGAATTGACAGAGGAGTACCCTTTTGCAAATACAAGTTTTCTCTGCAGAGTAGCTAAAAGAAAGCAAACAAAATCCAAATTATAGAACATTATTTTGACTTGGGAAATTTCAGTCTCTCAGCTTCCACATCAGTACTATAACAAACTCTTGCTTAAAAAAAAAATATATCCTGAAAAGCCTACCTCAGATTATGCCCCAAATCACTCGGCACTTTTGGAAATCCATCCAACTGACCTGCTGATGCTAAGGGGACATAAGGTTTATTGTAGTTATTATTAAGTGACTTTGGTTTTATCAGCTGTATTTCTTGAAAAACAAATGTAAGTGAAGATGGAATCATTAGAGTGAAATTTTCAAAGGTGTTTGATGCCCCTAAAAGAGGAAATGAATCTTCTGTGATAAAACAAGTCCATGACAAAATGCCACTTGTGAAGCGGATGGAAAGGTCTAGTTCATTTCAATGTTCTAATTTACATGACACTGAAATATGAAGTATTCAGTATTTTAAACTGATAATTAAAAAACAGAGTTCTGTGCATTTGGTCAATATAGCTAAAATACTGTAGCAAATGATGGGAGAAAGGACTTGAAGAAAACTATTTTTTCCTAGTGGAGACACCTGGCAACAAACAGGATATAGAACACTGTTACTAAATCATATGGCATGGTGAAAACTTCTGTATATTATTATACAAATCTGAATTTTTACCTAAAGTAGAGCTATTAGAGTATTTTTATTTTGCTCTGTGGATCTGCTGGTAAACTTAGTTGCAGGTGGGCAACAGTGAACGTACAAATACCATCCTATTATGTCACTTGAAGGTACATAAATCATTTCTGTACCCTAATTTTCACTTAGTGCCTTGTAAGCACTGGTACCTCTGGAAACTCATATCTGCATGCTTGTGGGAATTAAGTAGAACCTTTAAAGGTCATCCAGAGAGTATTGCCCTCATTCTCTCAGTTGATCTTTTTCTGTTTAGGGAAGCATGGGATGGTGCTGCTTATTCTTGGGGGAACAAGAGATGTTGCCCTGTCACATGGGAAAAAAATGTTTCCTAACGATCCCTGGAGAAGACTGGAAGAAATTACGGGTCTGGACTCTGCAACTGATTCATACCTAGCTCTGGACTGAGTCTTCCTCACTTCCATTTACTTACCTGCCTCATAGGAATGTTACTAAGGACTAAATAGCCATTGGTGAAGCAGTAAATAATATTACTTAGAGTAATTTTATAGCAGCAATAATTATAATCACATATTTTTTTTCTGAGATAGCATTTTCTGAGTTAACATTTTATGCCCTCTGACTACCTGAATAGTTTTCTGTGGTCCACAACTCAAGTTTGGCAATTCAGCTCTTATGTTATAGGGAAGGAGTCTTAAGGAGGAAGATGCATTTAAAGTTTTGTCAGAGGGAAAGGGACATCAGCTCCAACATAAAAAGAATCTTAAAAGGAAGGAGTTGAACACATTTCATTTGTTTACTGGGCTTTCCAGATCAGAAGTGGGATGCAAAAGTGAAAGTGGAAGAGAAACTTCAAAGTGTTCCATGAGCCTCGGAGGTTTAAGTGTTCTACAGAAAACACAGGTTCAATGTTTTTGGAAGAAAGATTATATTTTTATAGGGCTGCTCAGTGGTGCCTGTGACAGTCTCATTTTTAAACCCTCTAAAGTTATAATTCTAGGCAACTATTTCACATTTTATCACATCACCAGGACATTGGTTTTCTTGCTTTTGGCTTTGTCTAGACACAGCTGTGGTAGGATTAAGCTGTTAGCTGCAGCAGCTGAACTGGGAACTGCAATTGGCATTCATGTCATAGAATCCTTCAATCATTTTGTTTGGAAAAGACCTTAAATATCATCAAGTCCAACTGTGCGTCCACACAGGTTCAACACAGCAGCTAACATAGTGGTTAAGAAAAAAAGAATCATTTATCTCAGAGAAATTTCAAAGGGGAAGAAAATGCCTCTGGCTTCACCTGTGAGTGCAAGTCTTCATATGGTCCTCCTGTACATGTGGACATTTTTAACATAACAGATTGTTGCATCTCAGAGACAAAAACCATGAATCCTTTTAATAGATGCATGAGTAAATGTGCTCAAAGGAGTATAGCTGTCACACCCTTGATATTCTTTGATTGTCTCATGTGGCAAGCAGATGGGACTTTTTCCTGGTGAAACCTTTAAATCCTTTCTTTCGCCAAAGTGTTTAAAGATTCAGCAGGTTCTAATAAGTATCAAGTTTCCAACACAAGTACCTGAACCAGGAATCAAATAAAATCCCTCATCTGAAATGAATCACTAAGAAGTTGATTTGCTAGCAGGAAGGAATTTTGACTTTGTGGCATTAAAAAAAAAGTATCCTTTGATTCTGGGATTGGGATTTTCCTGTGTTATGGGCTGAATGCATCTACATCCAGATAAAACAGTTCAATTTCCAGGATGTGGATGTAACTGCTCTGGATTCATCTTGCTTCCATGCTGAGAGAATGAGCAGGTTTACATAGCACAGTACACTCTAGGAGGTCATAAATCCACTAAAACCCAAAGCTGCTAATTGTCCCTTCATACAGAGTTATGTGAATGAAGACTGGCTTCACCTAACTAAACACAAATATGTTATTGTCCAGTGGGCCTCAATGAGAAGACAAATTAGTTGTTACATGGGAATATGATGTCAAAATACATGTGTGGGGTTGTGGTTTTTTGTTTGTTTAATACCTAGCTCTTGGCATTTACAGCTTGGTCAGCAGGAGAGCTCATAAGGTATTCCCAGGGTAATAATACAGAAACAGCTAAGAAAGACATCAGTGTGAAAACTTCAGCAAATTCAGATATCACTGTTAAGGAAACAGAAGAGGGATGGATGGGTGGTCTGCTTTTAAGGGGTGATGCTTTTATGGTTCCCAGTTGGTGCACCCATCTGGAGATGCCCAACAAATGAATGGCTGCAGGATGGGGAGTGGGGACACACTGATAATGAACAGCTCAATACCAGATGACTGTGCAGATGCTCGGGGTTGCACAATGCAGGGAGTCATCTGGGTACCAGTGGATTAACACCACATGCATTTTTTATTTATATGAGATTCAAAATGCAGTTCCAACAGGGCCTGCAACTTATCAAATGAGTAAAATTTATTCTAAGCCTAAATTTGCTAGAAAACAGTCCAAATCTCTTTTAACCAATAAGATAACCTTACTAAAACCACCTCTGCTCTGCACCTCCATTCAATCATTAGTCACCAATGTAAAACTAGCATGCAGGGTTTAAGTGTTATCTGTTTGAAACAGCTTGGAACAGCTCTGCTATACTTACTGTTTTGAAAGTGAGTGTTGTTTATGGCAAGCAGTACAGCACATTACATTTCTCAGCCTCCAGTGAGTCAGATCACCTCAGGGTTCGGGCTTGGACTTTTAATGGGGCAGAGCATTGCAGCTCCATTGCCTCTACTATATATCTGCAATTAAAATTGTAGTTGGAGTTTCACTTTGCAGAATTTCACATGATCAGAGATTTGGGGAGTTTTCCTGCTTCCCCCCCGCCTTTTCCTTCAACAGCATGCTTTTCCAGCAGGAGTCTTAAACACCAGAGCCTAGACTTGCAAAGATTTTTTGATGCCTTAGGCCATCACTGAGAATCTAGTGAGATTTACAGGGCTCCTTAAATGAGTGAAGGCCATTGTAAACTGACAATATCTATAAAAAACAATGCTTTGTCTAAATCTTCTATCTTGTTTTCCTCCACTCTGCTTTCACAAAGTGGAGAGAGTGACCATGCAGAGCAAAGTATCTCTTCTCCAAAAGCTGGATATTGGCGTTTCTCAGAAAGTGTCAGGTTAATATCAGTGGACACAGGTCCTTCCTCAAAGTTAACAAAACAAGGTCTACTTCTACATTACATTGAGTGAGAGTTTTAGAACCTCACACAGGTTCTAGAGATGCTTCACTAAATATCCAAGGTTTTATTTCTTCCAAATCTGAAGGAACAGTCTATGATGGAAACAGAAAGAAAATCCCTATCTGTCAGCTGATATTCCTTTCAGAGAAGGATTCTTGTCTTTTTCTCATAGGTGGCTGTATGGATGTACCCTGCAGAGGCACCACAGCTTCCTCCCCATGAGGTCTCAGTTTATCATTCTCCTTTATTTTGGAAAAGAAAGAGGAAATCAGCTGACAGTTTATCTTCTACTTGTATTAGCTAGATGGAATGAAAACATGCTTGGTATCCAAGACAGTGTAATAAGAATGGCTTATATTTAGTTCCCTTCTGCCAAGTGTGGTCAAACAGCAACTGAAGGTAAGTCTGAAAGTAACATAGACCCACTTAAAATTAGCACACATACTGATTTGGGAGGATTGGGAAACCAAATATTTCCTGTGAGCACTCAGAACAGTTTTTCCTTCCCAGGTGCACTGAGTTTGTGCAAGTGAGAAGGCAAGCTCTGTTGCCCCAGTGTGCCAGTGGATGCCCACCTCTGCCATTATGCTTTGCAGTGCATGGCATCCTCATCAGTGCTCTGCTGACACCAGTGAAGTTCCCACAACCTTGCTACTACCGCCACACTGTGGGCAGGGATCCCCCAGCTCTACTTGCCAAAACATTAAATCCTAGGCTTTAATTCTGCTAGTACAATATAGACCTGTTGGCATGGGAGACCACAAAGAGACACCATGGCAGCAGCAGTACACAAGCGTTCCTTCAGCTTTGCTGTCTATTGCCCAGAACTAAAGGAAACATTAGAGAGGTCATGTTTCTAAAAGCCCCTTGCTCACAACCCTTATGAAGAAGAAAGCTGTAGCCATACATAAAGGTTAACAACATTTCTCTGCTTGCACATGTCAGTCTTAATTTACTGTAGATGTTGACACAAATTCAGCATCATAGATGCAAACTACTTATTTTTGTTTCATTTCAACAGGACAGGGCAGGAAAGGACTTTTATCCTATTTCCTACTCCACGGGACTATGCCTGTAGCACTTCAAATCATAAAGAAAACATTATCAGCTTGAACTACTTTCTAGTTTCCTCATTTTGTTTGTTCAAAGAGAAAGTTATCCGATTCATTATGCTTGGTTTATCTGGAAGCAGTCCGCCGTGTGCTATCTGAGTGCTTTGACCTTTTGCATATTCTGTAGTTGATTGGTTTGGCCATCCATCTTCTCCACTTGTTGAAACGCTCACTTAGCAAAGAAAGGCCAACAGCCAAGTCTGCGTGAAAAATGTGGCGCAAAAGGAATCAATTAAGACTTGGGTATATTTCACTGTAATTCATTGAAGATAATGCAGAATTTGAAAAGTTGCCTGAGGTGCCTGGACTTCACAACTGCTGACAAATTATGACTATATTACAGTATTTTGATAAATCTTTTTTGGAAAAAAATATTAATCTTCTGTGATCCCATCACCCCAGTACAAAGCAGTTAATATTCCTATTACTCCCAGTAATCTAGCTTCTACTGTTGGTCTCTCCAGTTTCTTTCTGATTATCTTCCCAGCTCCCTTAATTTAACATAGCTAAACCCAAAGTCCACATTTTCCTTGACTAATTATCTGTAACATATTACTTTTGACTATTCCATCCTCACTTTTGCCCAGGAATGTGAAGAGAGGGAAAAAAAATATAGACATGAACAGGCTGATAAGGAGTTAGGGGTTTAATCACAGTTTTCAGGCAATGTTCTCCAGAATATGCCCACTCTTCTATGTCCATTTATATGTTCAGATCTGCCTTCCTACTAGTTATGTCAAGCAACCATGCCTCTGCCCACCTCTTGTGAAAGGCTCATCCCTGTGAGTGCTCAGGGCATGTTTCATTCCCAGCCCCAAACTCCTGAACAAATACAGGGTTGAGTGCTATGTTCATTTTAACACTGACATTGTTAGTGCTAGAACGGGTATCAAAGCAGACCTAGAAGCACAACTGGGAAAGAAGATCTACTCTTTCCAAATGAGGGCCCTAATCACAGGGCTAAAGAGCAAATAAAGCTCCCACTTTCTCAGTGATGCTTGGAGTCGCACTTTCCTCTCTGCAGTGTGGCACAACTTCAACAAAGGGGTTGAAGAGCAGAGGACAGAGATGTCCTTTGGGCATTTCTGAGATGTCTCTTCAGAGCCCATAGCCTGGCAGTCAGGACAACCTCCTGGGTAGCAAGACAGTTAGACTTGAACTCCCTCAGGCTCAGGGTAGCTCTGAAGCTGAATATAAAACTCCCCCAGATGAATGCTCCTATCAAGCCCTTGGATGTGGAGGGCTACATCTATCCTAATCATATTTTACAAAGAGAAAGTTTCAAAACAAAGGAGGTGCAGAGACCATCACAAACCCCTCAAAAATGGGGTTTCAAGCACTATTGGCCTTGAGAATAGGTGAAAATAACTCACTATAAAAGAAATCTGAACACTGAAAATGCATTTCCAAAAGTGTACATGCATATGCTGAAATATTGTCAGTCCTATCCAGACAGAAACATGGCACATGGATGAGTCTCAGCCCAGTTACCCTGTCTCAAAACTCATGATTAATTTTTAGCAATTAGTCACTATAGTAAAGGAGAAATGGGTAAGAAAAGTCTGTCTACCTCCAGTGAGGATAGGAATTGTAGTGAATTCATGCAGTGCACAACCATGATGAAACAAGCATTAAAAAAAAAAATACAATTTTGCTTTATCTGATAAGAGTGGTTTGTCTGAATGGAGAAACGGAGAAATTCCCCTGCCTGATGAAGGGCAGATTTCTACATAATTCAGAAAATATCCTGCCTTCCAACCTACCCAATATGGCCCTTGATCTGTGCGTGTCTCAGGTAGAAAGGCCATCTGCTGAGTGCAGCTCAGGGTTCATGCCATGAGACAGTCAGCCAGACAGTCTTTAGAGCTATCTTCATAACCCAGAAAATATCAGCATCACACATGAGGCACCATATGGTTCTCCCTGACTACACATACAGCTGGCTTGGGTTTGAAGGAAGCATTATCTGCCACTCTCCTGCAAATGATTGCGGGGTTACTCCAGGATAAAATGGCAATTGCTCAAGAAAACCAAACACTACATATGGATACACATGTATATTCGTTTCTGCTATGCCTTCTCTGGCTGGCTGATAGACTGTCCTTCCGGCTGCTAAACTGCTATCTGAGGGTGACTTTTTTTTTTTTTTCCCCCTAAATGCTCTTTAATTTAATGGAAAGAGGATTCTTCTAACTATTAATTAACATCATCCCCCAAAGCTAAGACAAAACAAAGGCTGAAGCTCAGTTAATTACAGATGGCACTGTTTTACAGCTATGGAACGGGGTGCAGCCTGCATTACCAGCAGTTACCTAACTACTTGGGATAAAAAACAATCACTTCAGCACAGCCTCTTCAGAAGGACTCGAAAGATCGGTGCCATTAAAATTTTATTGTCTATGGGTGCCTTTCCAAGTGAGTAGGCTGTTGGCTATATGCATTTCCTGACCTGTACAAGTTCTCTAACAGTAATGGTAGCAAAATATAGCTGGTAAATTTCTGAAATGAAACATCTGATTCAGAACAAACAAATTATTGCTGTCATAATTATCTTGACTTCTGAAACCTACTGAGGTAACATACAGCACTGACCAGAATGAGCAAGTTATCTTAAAAAAAATGGAACATTTATTTTCATTAGCAGAAAAGCCTTTCTTTCAAGCATTCAGAGATGTATCAGAAGGATTAGAAGTTTAAGTTAGGGACTTCAGCAGGCACAGCTGAAGGTTTTAACACTCATCCTAAATCTCCAGTGCTACCTTTGTGCAACTAAGAATTGTTACTGACAGAAGATTGGCGATCAGGTCATCAGGGCCCACGAATATCTGGGTTTCAAATACACAGGTGTTGGGGACCAGCTATCACAAGGTGCAATCCAAAAGACAGACTGAGCTCATCTAGCAGTTCCCTGCTGCCATAATGGGGTCTCTTTATTGCCGCACTCCGCCCTGCTAAGCTGCGTGGTCCCACTACTGGTCCTCCCACTTGCTGGACACCTCCATGGGCAGATTCAGTTCATTAACCTGGCACAAGCTCACTCAGCAAGAGGGACTCGTTGCAGCAGGACAGATGTGGTATACGTGGCACTGTGGCCACTGGCCCTGGAGGTGCCTACCTGTGCCAGGCAGCAGATTAGACCCCGGTGGCTGAATGTGTTGCCACCTACTGGCCTCCCACACTCTGCTTTACAGCAAGTGGTGGTGGCACATGCTGGGCTGTACAAGATGCTGCAGTTCATTGCATGGTCCAGTTTTCAAGAACGTGGCTGGAGGCAGTGAAATTGCAATCACTTGCTGAGACAAGGAGTCCACAAGCTTGCCTGGATAGTGGGATTTAATATAGGTTTGTGGTACATTTTTTGTTGAATTAAAAAAATGGAGACTGGTGCCTGTGAGTCTTCATTCTAGTTTTTTTTGGAGTGGCTCAAGCAGGAGATGTTACAACGTGTGCCAGGTTAATGAGCTGAATATACACACAGAGGTGTCCAGTGATACCTCTTCCCATGGTGCTGTGCCTCTCAGGATCCCTCTCTGTGGGAGATAGGAAGGCTGCCCAGCCTGGCTGCTGGGGTGTTACACTGGGAGAAAGGACTTGGAAACTCTGCTCCTTCCTCAAATCTTGATGCATGGGAAAAGGTACAGTTTGGATGGGGATAAAGTGATGAAGCAGCAGTGAGAAGCTGCCCAGAACTGGACAGTGGGACAGCCAGGCCACGGGGACAACAGCTAGCATGCTTCTCCAGATGGTGTTAGTGGAAAAAGGAGTGGGAAGGGGAGTAGAGGAGGAGAGATAACACTTTCCTTGCTACTGCTGGGAAAGAGCGCCTCTGCAGCTCCAACACCCGGGGATGGGAGACAGCCCCCTGCCAGAGGCTGGGTCCCCCCTCTCCATCCTCAGTCAGTGCTCCACCTCAGCCTTCACTGCTTGGAAATGAAGGTGCAAATGTAATACAAAGATCAGGAAGGAATTTGGAATACTGTGCAATGCAGCAGAAGTTGGAGTGGTAACAAGCCCAGAAAGCTGCAAAGACGATCAGAGCCATTCCCCATTCCCAGCTAAAGCAGTGTCTGTTTAACTAGCTCGCCACAGCAAAGAAGAGAGCATGCAGCCTTAGATTAAAAAACATGTCTGCGTTTAGATAAGGAAGTCCAAAAGGAAAAATGTAGTCCTATATCTTTTTTTTTTTTTAATAATAGTGTGTGTTTCCTAACCAATTGCTAATTTGGTCCATCTCCAGTGAATAAACAGATCAGTATTCTGGACTCTGTTTTTAATTACAGTGCTGTTTCTTTTTACTGATGAAAAATGAGGATATCCTTTTTCTGTCCCATATGACCTGTTTTCTGTAGGGTTTCTATTTTAAAAATTTCCAAATATCTTTCTTTTCAGTTTCCAAAGTGTCTCTGTTCTCCACCCCTTATATTTCCTGGACAGCAGTTTAACTCTACAGTAACTAATTGCTCTGTGAATATATTTATCCTCGTAGATATAAGAGAGACCTCTAATTTCCATAGTACTGTTTTCCAAAGTCTCTCGAAGCTTCCCAAGTGACTCCAGCCAAACAACTTCAGAGTAATACTGCTTCAAGGCAAAAGAATTACATCATTAGGAATTGCTAAGAAATCATGGACTCGGTTGCTTTTGGCACTAATGTCTCTGTGCCTCTTTGCAGCATTTAAGAGGGCTCATTAAGGGTAGCTCTGCAAGGGCAGAAGTGCCTGAGTGGACTCACACTTATGAGACTTTTCTTCGAGGAACAGAATTATTTGGGTTCCCAAATAGATCCAAATGCAGAGAACATGACCAAGACTTTAATTATCCTTCTTTGACACCCTCTGTGCTGTTAAAAGCCTGTCCTTAGAGTGAGAATGGAGCACCTGAGTACTGGAATGATTTTCCTGGAGTATTTTTGCTATTTTACAGGAGATATTTATCTCCACTTTATAAATCTGTTTTAAAG
Source organism: Chloroceryle amazona (assembly GCA_027560015.1). Classification (NCBI taxonomy): domain Eukaryota; kingdom Metazoa; phylum Chordata; class Aves; order Coraciiformes; family Cerylidae; genus Chloroceryle; species Chloroceryle amazona. The sequence goes on along the minus strand of JANHFX010011128.1, from coordinate 2,382 downwards.
AGCCTTCAAAATCACTTCTCCCAAGAAATAAGGGTAAAATGCTTTTATCAGCCACAGGTTAAACTGCTGGAGTTGTGAATCTCCAAGGTGTCCTTTGGGATTTTAGGGAAACTCCCCTCCTGGCCACATCTGCAGAGGCCCTTGGATACTGTGAAGCACACACATTTAAGGATGCATGGTATCACAAAACTCACAGGACTGTAGAAGGAGAACTGGCCAAAAGAGCTGAGGGAAACAGGGAATGTGTGTCAGAGCCACTTCTGTGATTCAGAGTCCCCAGTGTGAAAGCAGGAACCAGAGAAGGAGCAGAAGCAGCAAACCCTGCCTGGACAGGGTGTTTCCCTGCCTTCATCCAGCTGCCGGTGAAGCCATTGGTGAGACTCCCACCAGCATCAGGGGGATGTTAGCTATGGTGGGGGAGAAGGGCATCCCACTGTGCCCAGGTGTCAGGTGTGTGCACTTCCCCTTGCACTTGCTCCATCATCCAGAGCCAGCACTGCAGTATGTGTCACCTGGCAACACCTATCCAAAGCCAAATGCCATCACACTGAGGGCCAGGTTAGCCAATACCCCAGGTCCCCTCCTGATGTCACCGTCATGCAAAGAGAAGTGGCAATTTTTAGAGGGGATGAGGTATCAAAGGGTTTGAACATCATTTGCTAGGAAAAAGGCAATATTTTTCTCATAAATTCTTGGTTAAATTAAGCATTTTTTTTTCCTCCAACACGAAACAAGGCCATTATTATAGCTTAATGCACAGAAGAGCTCTATACATTTTTCTAGTCACACCCAGAGAGGGAGCATGTCTTGACCTTTCCCATTGTATACCAGCATGAACACAAGGAGGTAACTCTATGACCACTCCCCTCTATTCCACATGAGCTAAATTATTCTTTCCCTCTCTGTTAGAATTTTAGTGTGTCTATGTTTTTTACCCCCAAACAAGGAATTTGCTATTTTCAAATTCTTTTTCTTTCTTTTTCTTTTTTTTTTTTTTCCTATCTGACACCTTTCAGTATTGAGTTAAAAAGTCTAAGTAATGGTTCTGCAGCTCATGGATTGTTTTGATTCTGCTGCCAATTGGAAGAACAATTTGTCTAGGATGCTTCAAATACTTAATTTGATTTTTCTCTTCTTTTTCAAGCAAAAACAAAAATAATAAAAAAAGGAAGAGGGTGGAAAAGCCATTTTGAGTTGGAAAGAAAATTTTAGGTTTTGAACAATGAAAAAAAGATGTTTGACTGTCATGAAGTGTAGGAGACAACTCCTTCCTCTGCTTCAGAGGATCTGAATCCATGCCTCCCTCCAGGAAAATATCCCGATGTCCAGCTGTGAGAATGTTCTTGGGTGGATCCTCCGAGTCTTGCTGACATAAGTTCAGTTTTACATAGGCTAGGTACATGTTTCCCGCACTGAAGAGAAGATTATTTTATCATTGAGAGAGTGAGGGCACTCCCCAGTGATGGGGGAAGATTTAGTTCCCAGTCACTCTTCCCATGATTCAAAGCAAAATCTCATCATGAGTTCAAAAATTGTCATCTTCTTCTTCAAAATTATTTTAAGACTAAGTGATTTGTTACCCTGCCACCTCCCCAAAGAAAAGGCAAAGAAAACAGAATACTCCACTTAGCTGTATTCCAGATAACCTCATCTCTTAGCTTAGTGGCTACTTTTAATCCTTTAGAAACAAAAGCTGATGTAAAAGCAACATTTGCTATTGTCACAGTTGAATTCCTTGTGCAGAAATGATCTAATTAGTCACTTGCTGAGGGGAGTGTCTGCTGCTGAGTAATGAGGGAAAGTCCCTCCTTGCACAGATGTGTTGTATCAGAGAGGGAAGATCTGGGCTGCTGTCCTCAGGGCAGGGGGCTGTGGGGATACAGTAATGTGAGGAAGAAGGGATGTGGGGATGTGCAGGTGAACGGATATGGGGATGAGGGGAAGAAGAGATGAGGGGATGTTGGGAAAGGTGGATGAGGATGTAAGGTTGCAGACTGTGAGGAGGTGAGAGTCTCCCTCCTGACATGGAAAATCCTCACAGCTCCATAGGCACATCTGCCCTCTGTGCGTGAGAATGTATCCAGTTCCCTCTGCAGCATCAATCCCCACAACAGCCATCTGTCCAAACTTTCCTTTAAGGAGTTAAAACCAACACCGCTATAAATAATTAGTTAAATATCTATATCTATATAGCCACCCAAACAGCAGAAAACTGTGCTTTGTAGCAGCCTCTTTGCTGCCCAAGACGAGTTGGATTTAGAAACACCCTTGGCCTCCATCCTTAAGGGAACTGGCAGAGAGCTCCCCGAGGCAAGCTGCGGGCACAGCTCTGGCTGCCCAGCCCCCGGCTGTCCCAGAGGCCGGGTGGCCGGACTGCAGCCC
>JANHFX010011125.1:0-10948 GCA_027560015.1 Chloroceryle amazona | reverse complement strand
CTGCCTCGCTCGTCGCGGTCCTCAATTATAAGGTGAATGGGATAAATAATTTTCACCATCCCCTTCTTATGCAGTATCACAAAATAGCTGAACATCTTGCTTAATTTACTAAAGTTAGGAAATTCCTTTGCAGAAATTCAGATAAAGCTGATTTTAAGGCAATTTAAACGGATATGTATTAGAAAAAGTGACAGAATCGGGAGTTAAGTTGACCAAAACTTGATGTCAATTAGAAAATTACTTAAATCTTAGTATTTTGAAAGGAAACAGAAAGATCATCCTAAGCACTGAAGTTTGCCTATCATACTGCCTCATCTCCTGACACTGAGTCTCTTCATCCTTCATCCTTTAGACCTTTTCAGTTCTTTGTTTCACAGATAAGAGTACTGAGTGCCAGTGACCATCAGCCCTGGAGGTGGCTGGATTACATTCTTAAAACATCTCAAAAGACCTTACTTTTCACTAGCTCAAAAGACACACATGCAAAAAAGAGGTTTTGTATATTAATTCAATATTTTGTATGAAAATGTAGGCTCTTTCTCTATTTTAACCACAATATAAATCAGTACAGAAAACAATGTAGGCTTTGGCATCTGTGTCGTGTTAGTTTTGAAAGATGGATACATACCAGGTTTGGGAATTACAAAAGCTGCTTGTGTGGTATGTTACAGTTTTTCCAGTGTATCTACAAGCACTTGAGCTTTCCATGCCTTGAATTCTCTGTTGTACTCCTTGGCATAGCCCATTGGGATTTCCCACTAAGCGCAAAGAATCTTCCTTTGGGATTCGTCTGCCCAGGAGTGTACCACAAAATGATGAAAATGGAGACCTATAGGGAACAATGAGACATTGTCTTATATTAAAGAGAGTAGATTTAGATTAGATATTAGGATGAAATTCTTTACTGTTAATGAGACACTGGAACAGGTTTCTCAGAGAAGTTGTGGATGTCCCCTCCCAAAGCATTCTATGACTCTATGATTCTATGATCCAGAACGGTCATAAAGCAGAACAAGATATCCTTGCACAAACTTGACAGATATTTTTCTGAACTATTCTCCAAGTTACCCAAGAGATACCACAGCATATTTGAAATACCTTATTCCAGTGTTTCAGCACCTTTTGATTAGAAGATTTTTCTTAATATCCAAACCAAATGTTTCTGTAGTCACAATAAATTTGTTCTTGGTCTTCTGTTTATATGAAAAACACTTTTCATGTCTTTAATTACAGTCTACTGTATTTACAGTATATTATTACAGTTTACTGTATTTGAAGTCCTTTGTATATCGGGGAGCAACAATCATGACCTTCTTGGTCTTCTTTCTTTTAAAGATACAAAGTCACTACCAAAGTTTCTTTCTAACTTAGTTTTTTTGCACTCATTATTCCATTCTCCTCTTTCAAAAATACATTGTTTAAAACTGGATGCAGAATACCATCTCAGGTCTCTTGATTCCCTTAAAGGATCTCTATATTACTCTGAATGTGCTGCTTTTTGTATTTAGTCTAGTTTACCTCATGTTCCCTTGGATGTGTTCCTCCATGTCTCTAGTTTAGACCTATTCTGGTAAAATACTGATTACAATTGTAAAATGCTGTCTTGTCTTACCGATTGTTAAATTTAAGAGCTTCTCTTGTGTAGAAATACTTTTAAAAGATCAAATTAATCATAATGATATGGTCTAGTTAGATAATTTCTAATACAGGTGTTAAATGATACATAAAAACAAATGAAAAGTTATTGGCTCATTTTTTGACACTGCTCACTGAGGCTCTCTCATTTACTGCTGTGTGATTTTTTTTTTCTCCTTGGATCAAATTCAGATATAGTTGGAAAACTTCCATGACATTTTTTTACAGTTTTTGCAGTTAAAAAATGGTTCATAGTTGATAAGAAGTGGAAAAAATTGTTAAGGATTTTTGACACAATCCTATTAAAAGCAAACAAAAATCCACTTGTCTCTTATCACCAGCACTGTCCATGAGCAAAACTTTGAGAAGTATCTACCAGAAAACCATGAAACAGAGAATTATAGTAAAACATACCCAAAAGGAAATTACTTCCTAGCTCTGTTCCTTGGTGGTTGCTTATTCACTGAGGAATTAGGTCCCAACATTTAACCATGTTTTGTGCAAGACAGGGTTTTGTACAATTCATATAATGCTTAACCTTTCTGAGTCTTACAATAGCTTTCTCCTCTGGTTAGTCCTGTGGTAACAGATCAGTATATATAAAGGGTTCTTATTAAAAAATGCTTATTTTAATTTTTAACAGCTTTAAATGACTAGCCTTTTATATTTTTTTTTCATATATCCTTGATCCCATATTACAGGAACAAGCAGACAAACAAGCAAACAAAAAAATTGACCCTCCTTGAACTATTCAAATTTGCACAGAAAACATATTCAGTCATGACCTGCTAACATCCCCCCCGCCTTCTGTCATTTCTGCTGTTTCTGCTTTCATTTGGACATATATCAAGTAACATGAGAATAACTCGATGTCAGTGATGTAGCAGGCATGGTACTGTGTTGTTGTAGTACAGAGTGTGACATGAGGGGCAGAACATCTTCCTAGTCCAAATTGGTGGGTACTCCTGATAACTCACAGCTTCTTAAAGTCTTTGTGAGCATATTTATGATGAATTCTCAGACTAAAGAGAAAAAGTGAAGTGTTCTACAAGCCCCAAACTCACAATTGTTGTGACATACCACAACTTCTACTGAAAACTAACACAAATTATTTAATAGGGTCATTACAGTCTGAATATTTTTATTCAGAATTTTTACATATAAAGTTTTGGGTTGCTCCTATTTTTTCTGTCTGTGCCCTTTGATATCACCTCTTTCCTTTACAGGATATAAAGCTAAAATTCAGATGCTTAGAGTCCAAAGATAACAAAAAGTGGCTTTGGCTCAGGTGATGGTGACCACATAAAAGCTTTAAATTTTTCCTTGTTTCATGTGGCTTTTTAGTAGAACAACAAAATTAGTAGGATGACACTAAATAGCACATCCAACCTTTCTGTAGTTCATTAAAAAAAAAAAAATTATAATGATAAACACACTGAGCATAAATAAGTGTTCAGCTGAGCATATTTTATGAACTTTTAAGCATAAACAGGGGTACACAAAGCCCCAAAAGTAGCCAATTATTGTTGCCAGTTTTATGGATATATTTTCAGGAAGACCTTCAGCCTAAATAATTACCAGATATGAAATTTATTTATAGCTAATACTAATTGGCAAGTATTTCAGTTGTAGTTTAGATGACTGCTCTTCAAATGTGATAGCTCCTGGTCAGTAAATCTGTGAATCAAGAACTGGTAATGGGGCTAGTAGATGTGTGGGAATCTGTGGTCTGAGCAGGCATAAATAGTCAGATCACTGTCATCTAACTTAAACTCTCACTCTGACTCTGACTAAAAGCAGATATGTAGGATGAGGTATATAAATATAGCAAAGCATTCCTAGAGCAATATCCCAGCCTATCATGATACGTGGCTTTTTGACAGTGTGTGATACATATGTAACATTCCATGGATTTTTCTGCCTTAAACTTTTCCATTCTCCCATTGGGCCCATGTAAATTTTTAGCAGTCACAACATGATGTGGTAGTAACCTGTCATGTTCTATTTCCTTTTGTCTGTCCTGTAGGCTGTTTGTCTCTTGAGTAATTTCTAACAGCAAGTTGCTTTCTATTGTAAATATAGGGGGTCTAGTGCTTCACTTCATTCAGAGGCTTTTCAAAGTTACCTGTGAGACTTTCTCCAAACTTTCAATATTTGCATAATGAACAGTTTGAAATATGATAAAGTGTTTCTGTGCATTGCAGATAACTTTAGGCAGAGTTAGGCTTGAAATCTAAACAAGTTGCCCAAGCTTCCTCTACTATCAGAAAAACAGAAGATTCTGGATAGTGATTCATCCCAATTATTTTAGGCATCCATTTTTGGCTGGGCTGAGTTGCCTTTTGGAGTCAATCTGTGAAGGAGGAGTGTGGTTGGCCAGCTTAGACAAGCTGCTGCACTTTAAAAATAGGTGCCATGAATACCAGTTTAAGAGCTCATAAAAATACTTAAATTGAACACTCAGAATTTGAAAAGACATTGTAATCTGAATGCAAAGGAGGGATAAACTAGTGAAATAATAATGCACAAGCATATTAGGACGCTCTTCCAAGGAACTTCCAAGGTCTGAATAAAAAGGCAGCCTAGCAGCCAAAGCATAGGTTTAGAATACAGAAAAAGTCTTGCTGGATTCTGGATTCAGGTCAGACTCAAACAGATCTCCAGAGGGTTGTTCAGGTCAGATATTCTGCTAAGAAGGGAAAAAAAATAAAATAGTCACAAAACTGGGCATGTTAACTATAAAACTTTGTGTTCCTACCACGCAGCCTGGTCTGTTATCTGTAACACAGAGTTCTTAAAAGCATTGTTTGCTATAGCTTTCACTGTGTAGGCCACATGACTTGGGCAAATTCTGAAAATTCACCTAGTTCAATGACTTCTACTGATTCAGAGTTGGGTAGATACTCAGTTTAGCAATGTAGACCTGTTTTGTTCTGGTCACGTACAAATTGTTCCTTTGCTAGGGAATAGACTTCATTTTCATATTGATGAACTTAATTACATTTTATCAACCCAAAACTGTTGGCATGACTTTACCAGAGGGAATAACAGAGATTTAACTCTCCCATTAGCAGTGACCCACACATGCTCACTTTTCACACACAAAGCTATCATGCAGCTACATCACCCCAGCTTCCCTAATTGGATTGGTTTGTTTCCATCCACAAATTGCCTATATTGTTGTTCACATGTAATCTTGGAGGTTCCCATGTTGTGATTCATGAATGAACCACTGATGGCCCACTTGCTTGTGGTGTGTGTAGAACTTTGTCTCTCCTTTTTTTCTTTTTTTTCCAGCTGCTAATGTAGGTATTTGACTGCATACAGAAAAAGTTTGGGGACCTGTAGAAGCAGCTGGAAACAAAGGGACACAGATAACTCAATTTCTTCATCCAGCGATTGCTGCTGCACTGGAGCAAAGGTTCACTAACAGCAGCTGCTAGGAAGGTGATGGCACCTCATGACAAACCTTTGACAATCACATAAGTATGTAGTCCCTGTTGCTCATCCCTCCTCACCAGTCATTAATACTTTTTCAGGCAAGTGATTTCCCGTCATCTTTTTAGCTTATGTTATCAAAAATGAGTCAAATCGATCTTCTGTTTCTTACCAAATTTGATAATGTCTTGTCATATTGTTTTCCAGTTAATGTTTTAATCTGCATTCAGCTGATACATAATACCCTTACAATGAACATAGCCAGGTCAGAAGTATATTGTTTCACATAGACTAACTGAGATGAGCTTGGTTGAGTGAAGGAGTTGATTGAATATTTTTTTAGCACTGTGTATATAGAAATGTATCCATGAACATGTGGGCAGAGAACACCCAGTCTGAAGTTTTCGGTCAAAACTTTTTTTCTGTTTAAAAACCATGCTTTTCAACAATCCAGACATGATCAATGTTTCAAAGTGATGAATCATAGTGCAAAATGTGAGCCATATAAGACCTCATTTCCCAAGAGCAGTGGAAAACCAATCAGAAAAAAAAAATCTAAAAATTAATATTTTTAAAGAACTGGCTAGTGTATGCATCTCAAAGTTTTAGCATAAATGTTGTGATATGTTTTGCTTGTGTGAGTGTTTTATCCTCATCCAACAAGTGTTTTGATGTTATTAGGAATAAAAAGAAATAAAGCTGTTTAGTCACTAAACCACATGTCCTCTCTACAAAAACATGAAGTCTTATGACTTGGAGTTTGAAAGTTTACCAAGCCATGCTAATTTCTAAATTGCTGCTGGACCTCTCTTCTTTTCCCAACCAGGTTTCCCTCAAACCCACAGAAAGTTTCCTATTCACTAAGGTGGGCAACAGATGAAGCCCTTTGGTGATTCCTGTTGTATGATAGTACTGCCGGTGAGGGTTGAGCACTGTTGATATTGGGTCTGAGTGAATTCCCTCATTTCTAATGGTTTGCAACCTGGTGGTATTTTTTTATGTGGCAGGAATGTGAACCTGAAGGTAGAAACTTGGGATGAGTTTTCAGAAACTTTTAGTACAAGGAGAGCTGTCTGAAGTGTTCCTCATGGCCTTCCAAATCTTTTTCTTCTTTGTCATATTAAGGCACTGTTGCCGTTTAGAGGATGCAAGAATGGGTTTTATAGAGGATCACTGAGAGCTGAGTTTGCATAGGACAGATGTAATCCTAGTGGCCGTAGCTACTAAAGGGATCAAGCAAAGGTAGTATGAGTTTCCCATGCATATAATTACAGTCATAAAATAGTTTTGTATGCCAGCATGGCTCATTTCTAGACAACAAAATAATTGAGCTGATGATACATGTATTTCCAAATTCCACGATTTGGCTTTTACCTCTTTCTTAAAATTAATGGCAAGACAGACATTCTGAATAGAGAAGAAATCTTCAAAACAGAACTCAGAAAAACTAGGCTGAAATCTTCAAAACAGAACTCAGAAAACTAGGCTGTATTTCAAAGTTAATATCCTGGCGAGACTTAAGGGAAGACTTGACAGGATTTGTGCATCCAGCCTGGACAGTTCATGCTTCCAGATGGAAATTCTGCAAGGCATTTTTTTGGTTTTGCTTGACGACCTTGGATAGTTCAGAAATAAGTAGTTTACCCATGTTTCACACCGTGTTCTGGTTTCATTCAAGCAAAAGGCTGTCAAGGGTAAAAAGAAACCAGAGTACAGATAACTATAAAACTGGAACCAGCAATTCATCCACCTTTATTGGCAAAGCTCACAATACAGAGCTTGAAAAAAAAAAACGACCCCAAATTGTGGTGAAGACTGAACAGCTACAGCTTCATTTTTTGCACACCTTTCCACTGTACTCATGACTACTGCAGCTGGGTGTTATTAAGTACAAACATCTATGTTAGCACAATACTGGGAATTTAATTTTTTACTCTGAGGTATTTGTACCATTATTCAGACCATTTTCCCAGGAAGGTAGAAAAATTTCCAAGCCAGTTCTCAACCTGTATTCCCTATCTTGGAGTGGATCATCCTGCTGTAGTGTGCTTTGAACGGTGAGAATTGGGTCTTGCTGATGGTAGCTTCCAGATACCATCATTCATACCCTTTTCCTTCAGACTCTTTCTTCTCTCAGTTCCTGCCACATTACAGCTTTTTCTCGGTGGCAACTGATTGTGCTTTCTGTTTTGTTTATAAGCAGTATCTTATGCTGAATAGAGCAGGAATCTACAAAACAGAACTCAGACAAACTAGGCTACTCATCTGGTACTCTAAGAGGAGGATAGCATTTGACAAGTGCTGAAATTAATAGCAACTCATGCATGTGTCCTGTAAAGGACAATTACATTAACGACAGCTACAGAGACAGAAATGGCGAGATTAACTGGGGAAAATCTATTGGTTTGGCCAAGAATTTAGGCTGAAGCCCACAACTGAGAAATATCATTGCGACATATTTTGTTGTTCTTTGTTTTGATGCAGAAATTATGTAAGAAGAACATGTGAATGACTACTGGACCATGGATTCTTTGACCACAAAAGGGCTCCAGCACATAAAAGTTTTAAGCAAAGTCCTAAGTTCCTATAAATCCACATTAAAGGAAAACGATGGCATATTTGGATCTAGTATAGAAAAATTAAATCATGTGTAAAGGATGTCTCACCGCTGCTCAAAATGACGAGATATTAGCAAAGATATAAGGATGTTTCAGGTTTCCTAAGGCTTGTTCCACCACTGACAATCCTGCATCTGTTGCTGCAGGTGGCTCCTCTCTTTTCCACAGTGTCTTCTCTCATGTAAGCAAACTCTGCCTTCCTATCACATGCCTTCTACAGGTTCCCAAATTATGCTCTTTTTAAAATAACATTCAGCAAATACTTTCTTTCTGATGGGGCTGGGATAAGTAGGACAATGGTTTGTTTGTTTACTTAACCTTATTCCCTCTCACCTTTATACAACAGTAAACTTCAGGCTTAATAGAATCATAGAATCATTAGGGTTGGAAAGGACTTCTAGGATCATTAAGTCCAACCTTCATCCTAACATCTACCTATCCATTAGACCATAGCCTCAAGTGCTACATCCACTCTTTTTTTTAAACACCTCCAGGGATGATGACTCTACTACCTCCCTGGGCAGCCTGTTCCAGTGCCTATCCACTGTCTCAGTGAAGAATTTCTTCCCCGTATCTAATCTAAGCCTCCCCTGATGCAACTTGATGCCATTTCCTCTCATTTTAGCAGTTCTTCATATCAGCTCTCTCTCTTCTGAATACGCAGTGAGGCCTTTCTGGTGATGCCATGCCTCTCTTCCTCAAAAAAACTCTCGCTCAGTTTTTGCCCTTCAGTTTTCCTGTCTACAAGCCCTGCAATTAGCTGCGTTTGTCAGTCCAGGTATTGGGGTTGCAAGCTGTGGGAGATCCTATGTTTCCTCCTATATATATGATTATGGTATTGGCCAGATGGCCTCTGTTTACTGGCTATATATGATTTCTGGTGTCTGAGAGCAATAAACACTGAATACACAAATGCATGACATGGCAGAATGATAGAGATGAAACTGTAGTAAGAGCTTCTTCCGATTAGCAGAATGGAGGTCTCTAGAAGATACCTATCACAATGCATCTTCAAAAGAACCAGTTCATTTGTTTTCAACCAGACGAACCAGACATTAGAAGACTTTTATACTGAGAGATAAAAAAATATTTGTATTTACCTGTATGCACGCATTGGATTTATTCAGATTATCTTCAGACACAAAGAATGCCATTTGCCGTGAAGATCCTTTCTTAATTCGTAACCATAGAATCATAGGATGGTTCAAGCCGGAAGGGACCTTAAAGATCATCTAGTTCCAAAAACCCTGCCATGGGCAGGGACACCTCCCACTAGATCAGATTGCTCAAAGCCCCATCCAACTTGGCCTTGAATACTTCAACAATCTCTCTGGACAACCTGCTCCAGTGTTTTACCACCATCATGGTGAAAGAACTTTTTCCTAATTTCTAATCTAATTTAAATCTACTCTCAGTTTAAAGCCATTACACCTTGTCCTATCACTACAACCCCTTGTAAAAAGTTCTTCCTGAGCTTTCTTTTAGGCCCCCTTTAGGTACTGGAAGGCTGCTGTAAGGTCTCCCTGGAGCTTTCTCTTCTCTGGGCTGAACAACCCCAACTCTCTCATCCTGTCTTCATAGGAGTGGTTCTCCTAACATCTGATCACCTTCATGGCCCTCATCTGGGCTCAGTTCAACAGGTCCCTGTCACAGAATCACAGAATCATCTAGGTTGGAAAAGACCCATGGGATCATCATGTCCAACCTTTCACCCTACTCTACAAGTTCACCCCTAGACTATATCCCCCAACACTACATCTAAGTGAAATGTCCTTCTTATGTTGAGTGCTCTAGAACTTGACACAGTACTCCACGTCAGGTCTCACCAGAGTGGAGCAGAGAGGAAAAACCACCTCCCTCAATCTGCTGGTCATGCTTCTCTTGATGCAGCCCAGAATGCAATTGACCTTCTGGGCTGTGAGCACACATTATGGGCTCATGTCCAGCTTTTCATCCACCAATACCCCAAGTTGTTTGTGGCACAACTGTTCTCAGTCCACTCATTGTCCAGCCTGTATTTATGCTTGGGATTTCCTTGTCCCATGTGCAGGTCCTTGCACTTGGCCTTGTTGAACCTCATGAGGTTGCATGGGCCTGCCTCTTAAAGCCTGTCCAGGTCCCTCTGGATGGCATCCCTTCACTCTAGCATATCGACTGCACCAGACAGCTTGATGTTGTCCAAAAACTTTCTGAGGGTGCACTTGGTCCCACTGTCTATGTTGCTTGTAATGATGCTGAACAGTGCTGGTCATGATACTGACCCTTGAGGAATGCCACTCATCACCGGTCTCCACTTGGACATGGAGCCATTGACCACAACTCTTTGGGTGTGATCATCCAGCCAATTCCTTATACAGTGATTAGTCCATCTGTCAAAGCCACACCCCTCCAATTTAGAGACAAGGATGGCATGTGGGGCAGTGTCAAATGCTTTGCACAAGTCCCAGGTAGATTACGTCAGTAATCCTTCCTCATACAACAACTTCACTGAAGACAGTAATGCATTCCTTGAACGACTAAGAAGAAGATTCTTAGGATACAGATAGTTCTTGTGCTTGTGATGATGCATAACCCCTTTTATTTTTGTACCAGGGGAATAATTGCTTTATAGCCTTAGAGCAGTTGTAACTGAAACTGTAGAAGAATTACCAGTATGTAAAGCAGTTCCTCAGGTACCACATCAGTTTGATTTTGCTTCAGTCCTAATTAGCAGGATTGAGAATGGAGGGAGAAATATTACATGTCTTTGAATTTTCAATTGGAGAGAAAAAAGATAGGAGACATAGCAGATCCTCAAAATGTTAGTTCAGTCATGGTTTGTTTCTCTCTCTCTTTAAATTATGTGCATTTGTCTGACCCCAGCAAGTGGTGTGATGTGCTTTCACCATACTACTTCTTAAACTAACAGTTATGTTTGGCAGGTAGCACAATTGCTCAGGCTCTTTTATATGTCTGGGGTTCTTACTGTGGTCAGCACTTTAAGTATAGCCCAGCCTAAATGATCTGAGGAGAAAACATGGAAATGAAATTATTTTTTCCAGTAGTGAACAAATGGCCTTAGTACATATTAAAATTTTACAAGCATTTAAGGCTTTCACTAGAACTTTAAAGCAGAGCTGCTGTTGTTAACGTTGTTGATTTCTCCACTGTAGAAAAATAGCCTTTAGAGTTTACTATTTGGCTCTTTGAAACAATATTCCAGTCCAAGTAACAATTTCACATTTTATGTCTCTGTAAATATATATTACTTCCTAAAA
>JANHFX010011124.1:0-10320 GCA_027560015.1 Chloroceryle amazona | reverse complement strand
GCCCCCGGCCTGCTGCCACCGCCCGCCGTGTCAGCGAAGAAGGGAGGGTGGTCTCCCCCGGGTCGGGGTGGTGAGAGGGGCGGGGACGGGCGGACCGGACCCGTGAGACTTCGTCCGTACGGTCCTGCTTTGAACTCGGGAGATTTTCACTCGAGGATGGAGTACGAGCAAAACGTGCTACTTCAGGGCTGGAAAAGTGTTACAAAGTGGAGTCCTGAGATCGGGGTTGCCTTGCAGTACCGGGCCTGTGATGTATACCCCCGTCTCCATCTCCAGCCGTGTCAGATGTTCCCGAAGATGCGCTATAGCGGTGCATCCATCGGTGTAACGGAAGTCCTCCGTTCCGAGTTCTTTTTGGGATGATGTGGTCCTGCTCTTCCCAAGTTCTTGCAAGCCCCAAGTAGGAGCCATAGGTTAGTTAGAGCTCAAATTTGAGTCAAAAGCACAAAGCACATTAGGGACAGTTTAATTTACAACATCAAGAGCTGGAAACATAAATGCCAGGGCTGTATTTCTTATATTTCTAAACAGTTTTGAGATCTGTTGGTGAAAGGTGTTTTAGAAATGCAACGTAATACTGTTTTTACGTAGATTGTTACACCTCTTGATGAGGACAGCCTATTGGCCCTGCTGATGCAAAGCAAGATGCCCACTGCAAGCACGTAATTATGGTATTTCTTATCCTTTCTCTTATTTCACTCCTAAATAATGTAAGTCACTTCTGAGTGTCACTAAAGTTTTCCAGTTACAAAAGGTTTAACTGATAAAGTTTAAAAATAAATGAGCTTTTATGTTTCTAGGAAACACTTAGTAAGCAAACAGTTAACGTGGTACGCTCAGATAAAACTTGTGCTGGGAGGAAGTCCACAGCAGAGTGTGTAAAACTGACAGGAAGTTGCAGTGAGGCTTCTGGCAAGGAGAGTGGGTGTGGAGGAAGCACAGGCTTTCTGTTTGTAGCAGAGATAGAAAAGGAATTAAAAAAATAAAAAAATAAAAAAAATTAAAAAAAAAGAGAAAGATTACATTTTCCCAAGTTGTGTGACGGAGAGTTCCTTGTTATAAATGTTTGGAGACCATACAGCTTCAGCTGAATGTGTGGGAGATGCCAGTGCTCAGAGCAAAACAGAGCCAAAGAATGACCAGTGAAATGAACTGCCCTTGGTATGAGAAGCTTCATCTAGATTCAAGGCATCCAGAAAGTGACGCATTTAAAAAACATTTTTCTTCTAGAGTGTTGCTCCCAAATTCCAAACGTTATAAACTCTCTACCCAAGTCCGGACAAATCTCTTGGTGCTTTACAGCTTAAATCCTTGTGCAGTACTTTGATAATGAATCCCTGTAAATGATGGATAATGAAAGAGAGCTGAGGTTGTGAGGAATCAAGTACATAGAAACCAGTCCTTTCTCAGCAGGGCGTCCTTAGTGGGATCATTCATGAGATGTGTCAAAATAGGTAAAACACAGCCTCTCAAGTAAAAATTATAAGAGCGTCTCATCTAATTATTTATTATCCATGTAGCATGTTTACTCACCAGACAGAAAAAAAAGTTTCTGTTTCTTTAGTCTTTTCTGTCAGTAGATATTATTATCAGCTCCCAGAAATACTCATTGTGCAGAGGAAAAGAACCAACAGAAAGATACATCCTCTGCCCTCACAACTTTCTTTAGTGAACTAAATGAATCACAAATGACAAGCAGTATTCTGGGAACAGATGTGTGTTATCACTGTGATAATATTTTACAGTGTGCCTTTAATCGCCCTGTCTTTTTTAGGCAGTGGGGCAAGTACTGCTCTTTGCTATACAGTGAGAAAACAGGAACGGGCCTTTGGGAGCCCAAGTGAATCTCCCATGAGCAGATCTTGGTGTTTTGAATTTCATCAGGGGTATCTGAAACTCAGTATTTTGACTGAAGTGTATGTACACATGTATACACATATGGTTTACTTACTATAAACGTGCCTGGAGATTGATGACTGCAACTAGAAGAAATAGGCAATTAGGGTCTATTCTGAGCAAGAGGCAGAATGTTCCCTTTTCCCAACTCTCTCAGCCACATACTTTGAACGTCAATTGGGCCCTTAAGTTTGGATTTTCCTATGAATCATCCAGCTAATCCTCAGCACAGTTCTTAAACCAGCTTTACTCATATCAGTGTGACTAGTGAATAGAAATTGGTGTGTTTTTTAAGCATACTCACCCAGTACTCCACCGGGCTGTTTCCGCTCAGCTTGCTTCACATGTGTCTGAGCTGCATGCTGACAATCACTCAAGCAACTGTGCCAGTGCAGAGGTGCCGCTGTGACAGAGCAACTCCCCACAGAACTGGAGGATGGAAGAAATGGGTGACAGCGGGCCAAAATGCTGTCGTGTTGAGTAGGAACAACACAGACACATTGTCTTTCCTTAGCGGGCCTGCCTGTGCCCAGCATTGATCTGGAGTTTTTAAAGGAAGGAGGGCAAACCTCCAGCTGCCTGCTCACTGAATATAAAAACAGAAGAGACCTGCTTATGCCCATAAACCTTAATGACAAGTAGACCTTTCCAAAGTACTATGCTGCTTGTCCTTTGGGCTATAACTTCTGTCTCCCAATTTACCAGTTGCCTGCTGGTACTTCAAAAACCTTATTTCAATGACCCATGCTTAGCTGGAGCTAGTTCAGCCTGCTCATCACTAACGCAGTGAGCTGTCTGATAATGTCATGGCTGTTGTGAGGAACAGCTAGAAGGAAACATGGAAGATCCCCTTTGATGGAAGAAGAGGAGGAAAATACTGATGGATCTTGTTAGAAAGTTCTGTGGAATTAATGGAGGGCAGGAGCAAGTTGGTAGATTATTTGGGGAAAACAAAGGAATATATTTTTTAAATGATGCTTCAATAAATGCTTGCCAGGATGGCCTTTGGTCACCTCCATATAATTTTCCTAAATTTGCCTGCATTGTTTTCACTGGGGCTGCATGGGTGTCGGAGTGAAGAATGTGGCTCTGTGTGTATTGCAGTTTCATTATGCTGAAATGCAGCCATCCCCGGGACAGAATGCAGAGCTGGCTTGTGCCAGCAAGCTCTGAAGTTTAATGCGCATGTGGTGCCAGGGAATGTTGTGCTGGCTGCATGCCAGCTAGCTGTGAACTTTTCTAGAAATTTGTCCTGAGGGGAAAAGAAATGTCATTTGGTTAATCTAAGAGGATGCTTTGCTTTCAGAGAGGAAGCAAATTTCTCATCTTTTCTGGTGAATGGACTGAAAGAGGTTGATTCTTAGCTTGGAGACTCAGTTGTTCCAGGAAGAGTGTTTACTAGATCAGAATGTGCTTTCTATTGTGACAGCAGTAAGAAGACAGCATCTCCAACACTGAAGAAAAATGTCTGTTATTTTTGAGACATAGATGTGTGAGATATCTTTATCATACTTAATCCTTCAACATTATTTCCGTTTGATATTTCTCCATACTCAGAAGATTTAGTCACATAGAATGGGAATACTTGCCTGCCTGAATAGCTCCTTGAGCTGTTCAGAGATGCGTCTTCCTCTGCAAACTTGATGCAATTTCTCTGTGTCTTCGTATCTGGGGATAGATCTTCAGTCTGAGATTTTTACACTGACAATTATCAGTTCCACTAGTTCATCATCTTTACTTCTGACATATTTTCCGTTATGCAGTTCTGCATCTTAACCTCTCTTCCTTTTCTCTTCATTGCATTTTCTTGATGTATTGCCATTTATTAATCAAAGTTGTTTCAACAGGGGCTTAATAATAAACCTGACTGAAACTTAACTCCAAGATATTTTTTTCCCCAAGTCTTTTTCACTTTCCATGTGTTTACCTCATTGTTGAGGAAAATCTTTTCTCCTCTTCCTCCTCTGAATTATCTTGAATTAATTCTTTTTTCCTATTTCTTAGGGGATGTTCCATGACTCTTCCAATTTGTCTGACAGTATCACTTACTGGATTAACCCTTTTCTGTGCCATTGGCCCAAATCCTACGATTTGTTCGTATAATACAGCCATTGCTTTATCTTGTGATTTGTCTGCCTCCCTGCCCAGTGATAACTGCTTGGAGGAGAAAAATTTGACTTTGTAAGCTGGGAAAGAACAGGCAATGGACACTACTGCAATATAAAATGTAAATGTCAGCATTTATTTACAGGGGTCTCACATCTTAATCTATTTTCTCCTGTCTTTGAGAGACTACTTTTATATCACTGCAGTTACTCCAGATAAAGCAAGGAATGACTGTTTCACAACATGGTTGTTGTGAAAGCACAGTACTCTGAATTGCAGAGAGATTCAAGAAAATGCCCCGAGCTCTGGAATTTAAACTCTTAAAAATAAGGATTAATTTGGTAAAAGGAAAAGACTACTTTATTTTATCCCGCGGTGAAAAGATCTTTGAAATTGCATTGGACAATCAGCTGATCAGATAAGGAACGAGATTGTCACAACAACATCAGTGTTTTGAAACAGTAAATGAAGAATAATGTATCCAATTGGAACTAGAGAGGGAATGTAATTACTTGGAACAGAATCTGTCCGGGATATGGGCAAACATTTTTCACTTAAAAAAAGTCACACGTGTTTTAACAATTTAAAAGCTTCAGAAGTTTTACTTCCCTGCTTTTCCAGGAGGACACTTTTAGCAGCACATGATGCACCAAGAAAGTTATTACCTCCTGAATCACCAGCTCTTGTGACACCTGGATAGTTCTTCAAAGTCCTTCATGAAAGGAGTGGGTGCAACTGGTAGTTAACATGATGTTGGCTGATACATCCACAATTAAGATAACATGGCACTATACAGTTCTAAACCAATGCTTAGTTTCCTTCATTTATAATTTTTCACTTTTGTTGAGAAAATCCTTCTTCACCTTTTTACCAGGTATTTTAGAATAGTGCATTAAGCAGAACAGAACAGCCCGAGACAGGACAGCACTGGGACTGTATTGGTGGTCCCAATCAGCTCTATGGGAAGTGAGTACTTTTGACTCTGCTTTACCAGAACATGAAAGTACAGAATTTTGACTTGGGAAAAGAGTTCTTAAAATTATATCTGAATGTTGGGACCAGCATTTTAACTATCATACCTTTCTTTTGTTCTTCGATTTTTTCTTTCTCATTGGTACTCTTTTTTTAAAATACTAATTTATATCCAGATTCAGACTCTGCTGGAAAGAGAGGAAAAGTTACTGTTGATTTTAATGAGCTTTAAACTAGGACTTAAATTCAGTCCTTGACAGATGTGCAACATTTAGCAATACTTGCACATAAAATATATATTCACTTCTGGTTTATGCCAATATTAAGACAGGAGCAAGTATATTTAATGATGACAAGTCTAAAAATACTCAGTGGTTTTTGTCCTGCTTCCCCCAGCAGCAGAATTATATTCCAATTAACATAGAAATTTACACTGAAATATAGATATGATTTTTCTTTACTTCCTTTCTTTTCTGTCCACTTCAGAATCAAGCCTTAATTACCACAATGGGCTAAAAGCATTCACAGGGAAATCGTTAGTTACATTAGCAATTCATTAGTTTCGGTACACGATTTGGTTAGAAGAACAAAATGTACAGCACCGAAAGAAGAATTTATTTCATAACTTTGTTAGATCATTTTCTCCCTATCTTTATTTGTAGATATGGCCTTGTTCTGCCATATCTTTCCTCCGGCCATGGAAGCTGTTGCTGAAACTACAATCAGGAGAGAGGTCTTAATGAGGACTGTTAAAGTCTACACCAAGGAATACACATATTCCTTGACTTTTAAAGCTAGCCAAAGAGCAGGGTATTTATTTATTTATTTATATATCCTGAAAAGAATGCATCATGGGGTTTTTAGACATAAAAAAGCCTTTGTTTTACTTCTTTTGTAACAAGTCCATAAATGGCAAATGCCATAAACAGTCATTTTGTTAAAGTGCTTGCCATTAATCCAACTATATATTTTAGTTGGTAGGTGATATTTTAGTGAAACTTTCTATCCCCCAAATAACCAGTGTAAAACCAGGAAAATGTTGACAAGCATGCTGATTTTGGATGTGTACATACCTCCATCTACCAATAAGTTGCTACGTCTTCCATGGGCTACGTCTCACAGTCTGATCTGGAAAAGTTTTGATGTCACCATGCTCTTTGCATCTTGCTTGGTTCACTTTAGCCTGTCTTTCAGGGTGGTTTATCAGCTAGCAGGCCTACAACTTCTTTCCCCCTTTCTGCTTTCACTTTGAGAAAGACACAGGGGTCAAATCCCTTCTTGTTCCTTAACTGGACAGAGGTTCTGAATAGATTATTTGTGTAATAGATGTATTTTATGAATCCTTTCATTTTACTACTGCTATACTGTGCAGTTCTGTTGAACTTCAAATTGAAGACTTCATAATATCCTATTCCCATGAGATGTCTATGTTGTTCCATTCGATTTTTATAAATAAAAATAAGCATTTGAAATAAAAATGCTGTCCTCTCCAAACCTTTCTTACAAATTCAGAATTGCTTCAAGCCGCCAAGCCTTTTAACTACCTCTGCACTGCACAGAATCTTCTATTACAACCTCAAGCAGCATAAAATTTATTCTGATCTGAGCTCTATACAGTATTTTAACATTCAGAGGAGGGTGAGTGAAGAGCCCTGTGAATCACTACCAAAGATAGGGACGGAATGGAAGCTGTTGCCCTGGTGTTGCGTTTCCTTGCGTGAAGGTAATACTCCTGTTGCCCTGGTGCCATGTTTCATGTGCTAAGGTGATACTCCACTGGCTATACTACTTGTGCAGCCTGTTTGTGTGCACCATGTGGCATTTCCAAATTTAGTTCAAGTGAGAGAAGACACAGGCCCGTGGTTTTAGCAATGTAACATAAAATGAAAATTCTAAATTTTTTTTTAATGGTGTTGCCACTTGAGTTGTTAGTTTTGCTCCCTGCTCTTCCTAATTCTTGTTGTTTTCTACATTTTTCCTTTTCCTTCCATTATTCCTTTCCCTTAAAAGATGAACAAATTATGGGAGTTTCAGACTCCAGTGAGAGACACAATGAATTGTAGTAATTGATTTCATGCCGTCTTTCTCTAACTTATATAAATTTGTCTCAGCTTTATTATATATCATTCTATTATAATATAAAACAGTAGTTTCCCCCCTCCCCCTTTCCTCTCTTTATCTTTTATCTCCTCTCCCTTTCTGCTTTAACACAGCAGATTGTAAGTTAGTTCTGGGGTGGGGTTGTGTGATATAATCAACTTCAAGATAGACTTTACATTTCCTTTCATCCACTACAATACTGCAATTTATGACTAGAGATCAGCATTTATTTTATTTCTTTATGTTCCTTCAATGATATAAAAAGGGAGGACTATAGCTTTTTTTCTTTTCCCTGAAAACACTCTTAGATTAGTACCATGTTATTTAAAAATTTTGGTATGTAATAGTGGATTCAGAGAAAGAGCAATGCACTGGAGATAACAGTCATTTTATAGCCATTTCTTGCAAATAGCTTTCTGCCATTTAAGTGATCTTTTTTTGTGTGTCTGTCTTTGGTCATTCAGTAATGGAGGAAAAACCCTCATGAGGGAATCCTTCCTTTTATAGAAGTTCTGATGCTCTTCAGGCTTTCCCAGGTTAGCCCATGCCCTGCTTTCCCTGTATCTGCCCTGTTTCGAGCACAACATTTTATTTTACTTTCCAGGATCATCCTATGCATGGATTAGGCTGTTTGTGAAGGCTGCACGTGTGGGGATTGCAGTATATGGGCACATGGACTCCAGAAAATGAACAGAGCTGCCCACATTATTTAAGGTACAGAGAACACTGAGTGTTATCAATTCACTGCACCAGTAATTCCCAGCATTTTTCATACTTGGGAGTTTTGTTCATCTAGCCAAACTGTGATTAGATTGCTCTCTCAGTCTGCAGTGTAGGGAGGACAGTTGGTCATGACTCCTTGCCACATACGTACATTCATGACACCCGTGTTGGAAAGCTGTGCATGTACTTGTCCAAATTACACTCTGGAGACGTATACTTTAAATGCTTTGTAATAAGCTCCTTTTTGCAATAGAATCATGAACCATTCTGTCATATAGATGCCTGTCAACTTGTTACAGCTCATTTCAGACTCGTTAGTATATATCCAAGGCGACTTGGCCCATAATTAGGAATCCTAAACACCACTAATAAATCTCAACCCCATTTTCTTTCAGAGTACATCAGTAGCAAAAAGCCTGCCAGAGAAACTGTTGTTTCTCTAAAGAACAGTTAAAAACATATCATATACCCAGTGTCCTGTGATTTGGTACCAGTATCACATAATAGATTGCACATTGGAATTTGTAAGATGGATAGATCAAACTTAATTCCACCCTCTTATATATGCAATCATGTAATATATAAACAAATTACAAAATTCATCAAAGAATATTGTAAAATACATGTCCAAAGTGAAATTTAACTAGATGACTATTTGCTTACCCATACACTACATAAGCACATAAATGGAGGCAAATTAACAAATAAGCAATCATTTCCTAATAATTTGTCCACATTTCTAATAGGCTTTGAGTGACAGCTGTAAAATATTTGAGAAAATGTACGGTACCTATATACATTTAAACATACAGTTAGGATTGTTCTGGGAATCCTGTTTTGAATTTCCACACTTCTTTGCAGTGAAATGTTTGACCTTCATGATGTATTAACATACAGATTTATTTTTTTTTATTTAATATACTGATGAAATTGGGGCAGAGAACACAGATGACTGCCTCTCAGCCCTCAGGCTTCTGATTATCGCAGGATAACTGTGTCTTCCTGGAGTTGCTCAACTGCTGCATTAACAGTCTTTACTGTGAAGAAAGCAGCATTAGATAAACATCATTCGGAAGGGTATCTCTAATTGTTTGAGCCTACAGAAATAATTTGCCCCAAGCATCAGCAGTAGATAGGTGCGGTTTTCAGATCATCAAGAAATATCTTTGGCTGATATCAACTCAGTGCTGTGTCATCCTCTTGTTTTAATTGACACTGAGTGTATCACTTACTTATTCTAACGTATTTACAAATCTTGATTAAGTCACAATAGTTAAATGTCAATTTATTTATAGCAGTTTTATAGGCTAGGGGGTTACCTGCCTTTTTTTTTTGGCCTTTTTTTTTTTATTTTATTTTTTTCTTTTTGAATACCTCATGCAGAGACAATGAAGGGTGTTTACTTTTGTCTAGATATTGGCTAGTGTCAGCAACAGTTGCCAGCAGCTGAGGGTGGCATTGGGAAGATTCAGCACTCAACAGAGGCATCCCAGTAGGTATTTTCACTCCCTGATTAAGCAGCTTTTCAAAACAATCCACCATCCTTCTGCTTGCAGTCATGACAGAGAGCGAGGAGCAAGGAGCTTCTAAGCCTTTCAGCCACACAGATTCAGAAATGACCATTAACTCCACTGGAGTGGGAGACCTTGTCCCCTCTTTGTGTTGTTGACAAGGCGTGTTTTGGACATGAGCCTTTTTGCCTCATGACTTCACATCTTCAGGCTGTGTTTGCTCCACATCCACCATTTTGTCCTCCTGCTATATAGCCCAAATCTTCATATGAACGTCCTGGCAATTTCCCCCTTGCTCAAGCAGAGATGTCGCTGAGGGTGTCACTACACCTGGAGTTCATAGCTCATGTAACTGCCAGCACAGAAAATTAATCTCTTCCTTACAGGAATACTGGCAAAGTAGAAGTGTTGGGGTCCTTGGAAACTCCAGCTGGAAGGTCTGTCCCACATAAGCGAGGCCACTATTCCAGTAAATGACAGCTATTTCTGTTGTGTAAAACAAGGGAAGATTTGTTTCCTAGGACCTTACTGTACTTCCAGATTAATTGCATCCAAGTGAAATAGAAGCTGCTGATAGTATAGTGACAATATCAGATGTTCCTGTTTCATTTACTGGAAGAGGTTTTATTTCCCCATGAATAACAAGTGGTCTGATGGCAGATGTTGGGATCTATTTGAATACAGTAAAAATCAACGTCATTCTATGCGGGAAAGAATATAAAATAGTTTGATTGTTGATAAGTATTTTTTTTTCTCCCTTTTAGGTAGTTTTATGTTATTCTGTCCCCAAAAATATGTTATCACTAGCAATTTGGATATTGATAGTATATCTATAGCACTGACTTGCCATCAGAATCTAAGTCTAGGCATTGATTTATACACTGCTTTTATTTAGATCATCTCTCTTGTTTTGTCTCCAGGGAATTTAGTTTGAACTAACATAGCTTTATTTTTTTATTTCTAAAATTTTTATTATTTTATTTATTATTTATGTGACTCAAAATATCATACC